>CANYCX010539388.1:0-12456 GCA_948193385.1 Breynia disticha f. nivosa
AGCAATCTAGATCACACAGATCTATATCCACACAGGATTACACTCAGCAACACAGATCACACAGATTTATATCCACACAGGATAGCACACAGCAATCACAAACCACACAGTTTAACATCCACATAGGATAGCATATATAACTACACATGTTAACATCCACACAGGATAGCATATACTAACCACACAGGCTCAATTATCCACATAGGATTGATCACACAGATCATACTTATACGAACATAACATCCACACAGGATTAGAATCATAACATTATACATACATGAAAGTAAATGTATGAAATGAAATGCTAATGCAAATCCACACAGGATGACCCCAGGTTTTTGTCCACCATAGCACACAGCAGTGAAAATCCTTTATCGCACACAGCAGAGGATGCCCTTGTACCACACAGGAGAGGTTACAGACTGCACACAGCTAAGTCCAGGATAGCACACAGCAAGTCCTTATCCACACAGGATAATATGGCCACACAGGCATAGTGTCATACAGATGCTTATGCAATACGTGAATGTACGAATGCCATTTGTATCATATTAGCACACAACATAGTATTGACATTCGTATCAACACCCAACATAGGAATGACATTCATATCAGCACAAAGCATACCTCATACAGAGCATCTTAAATACCACATAGGTTCTCATGTATCATGTTTCCTCTAATATCGTTTATAGCACACAGTAATAGAACAAGAAAATATGTCAACATCTCACACAGATAACATACCACACAGGTATAAGATATCAATAAAAAATCAACGTGTCAAATTCAACTCTATGTCAACATTTCTTAATGTAAGTAAACCATGCTTTTCAACAATCAACTATATGTCAACTATATATCAACTAAGGAATATATATGTCAATCATATATCATCCATGATATATAGTTAAAGACATATCATTATCAACAACCAAGAGTTTATATTCAAGCCTTAATATTCTTTCACTTTGAATCAATATCATAAAATCATAATTAACCAAATAGAATAGATAAATCAACTCCAAATCAACCTATTCATATCATTTTCAACTTGATTCATCTAATCCTAGTAATCCTCAATTCACAACATTATAGGCCAAATATGTTGACATATTTAAGCCTCGAAAATCTACACATAAGCATAGAAAACACTTGCCTCAAAATACGTGCAAATTCAACAATATCGACAAAATCTCCATAATATCGAGCCTGCTCTAATCGTCGCTTTCCCCGAGCTAAATATCTCTTTCTCTCTCTTTCTTTCCTTCTCTCTCGTCTCTCTTTCTCTATATCTCTTCATTTCCTATTCTCTTTCCATTACCAGCTTCCATTTCCTTTTTATAGATGAGGAAATGAAGCCTCGTCATCCTTCTCTGCTTCTAAATCACTCCAGCTTATGTTTTCAGACTAGTACGTGTGGTCAGCATAAAGTACGTGTGGTCATACCATGACTACACGTTGTCACTCCCACAACGCGTCTATCTGCACCTAAACTATACGTTGCTAACCTTAAGTACGCGTGGTCGTTGCCATTGCGCGTACTTGAGTCCCACAACGTGTACTTTGCTGTTTTTCTGACTTGTTTTTTTCCTTTTACACATACTTATGTCAACACCTAATCAACCTGCAATTAACTCCTCATTTTTCACATCAATACTCAATTTATTCTATTCAAACAAATTTCAGGATGTTACAGCTACATTCATCTTCCTCCCCCCCTATTTCAGAGTTAAAAAATCTTTTCTTTTCACATTCATGTATACCTTCGGTAAGTACTTCTTTCTAAACTCTCGTGAAAAATCCTCCCATGCTATAACTCGTGGAAACTCCAAAGAATAGGGAACTGTCTTCCACCAATTTTACGCATCACCCTGTAATAATGATACAACAAACTCTAAACTGTCCTTAACACTAGCCTGCATCATCTCAAAAACTTGTATAAGTAGATCCAACCACTCCTCTACTAATCGTGGATCTGTGGTACCTTTGAACTCTACAGCTCCCAACTTCTTCAATTCCTTAAAGTTTTTTGCTCTAATCTGGTAATCAGTCAGAGGTGGATATACATAGGATAGTAAGGTGGTGAAGGATAAGGATAGGCCGGTCCATAGTGTGCATAATTAGGATCATACTACGTATCTCTTGATCCTACGTATGATAACTGAAATGTAGGGTTCGCTGCTCCCTCTTTCTTAGTAGGATGTCTGGGCTCTAACATATCTATAAAAAAAATGAAACTAATTAAGCACACATTTTATATAATGATGATGCAAATGCAATCACAAATCACACATACTCCTGGGATCATATCCCTGCTCTAATATTAAATTAAAACATCCTATTCTGTTGTCACTTTAATCATGCAATTAATAATCATAATACATTTTCTATGCGTATAAATTAGAAACTTTCTTGTACTATCATATAATTCATTCATTAACCATTGTCCTATTATTTTTAATCATACATATAACTTTATCGTATAAACAATTTACAGTTACTCTGCTATATAATCAAAATATCGATTGTATTAGTTAACACATCCATAGATTATGCCTTATGTTAACCTAATATGCCCTTTATTCTGGAATATATAAAGTTCATACTTTACGTAGAACTAGTATATAACGGTTGTACTCTGGATATACCCATAATTACATATTGCACACCTATAAAGACAATCTCAACAATATGAAACACTCTCAGGCAAATATCAACCTATCTCTTTCAGCATATGCCTTAACAAGTATATCAATCTGAAATAAACATCAACCATAGATATATATCTGCAATCTCAACAACCAAACATCAGTATCAATCTGTTAACATAACATATCATATGTACATGCAAACATGCAACAACACTCAAAACTCCTAGGCCCAACTCTGATGAGTAGAGAGAAAATAAGACGGGAGTAGCAGTCGACCCATCTGTCAAATCTGTACACCTATCTCAACTCACTACTGGATCCTGAAACAAAAATCATAGTTACATAAGTTACAAGCTTAATGAATGGTTAATAATTAATTAACATATCAATTGATCAAACGCGTATTTTTGTATACTATCAATTATATGATCACAATAATGTCTTCTATTCGTCATCAATTGCATTTCCTATAATCATTTGAATCATATACGATAATCCGGTATATATCCTATAAATTTCATTATGCAATGTAAAACGATATGCAATATGCTCGGTATCTTCCTCTCCATCCTTCCTCTCCAGTATGATCGATCATGTATCACCAAATCATCACGTCACCAATATCATATCCATATCATCTTCGTATCATATCACTTACATCATATTCAACAATGCAATCCTACAATCGTATATCAATAAATAAATGTAAATATACCTGTTTGCATTTTTGTTTTGCATATACATGTTTGCATTTCCAATCATATATACTCAATTGTTTTTGTTATTACCATTTATAACGAATCATACATACACCATCACAATTTTACCATGTATACTAAATTATATTCCATTTCAACCAATTATATATAACGATATCTAGATTGCATATTAACTTATATTTTAAGTGAGTTAGACTACTTACCTGCTAACTGAAATACTCAGACTGGAGTGTACTCGTGTCCTGTCCGGCTCGTCTAATATGTCATTCTATATAAATATATATGAATCTTTCTATAAAATCCAATATAACAATAATTATAATGCATTCCCTAATCAATTCATTACACTAACTTCTTACGTTTGCAGGCTTTAAACTTAACCCTAACAGTTTCCTATCTTTTCTCGAATTTTCAATTGTTAAGTTTAAAGAAATTCTATAATCATTTCAATAGTAAAACTCGTAAAAACTTATAAGAAACTTTGAATTTTACCTGGTTTGACTATACCAATGGATTCTCAACTCGAGATTACGATCAATTCGATAACTCAAAACCGTTCCCTCATTCAATTTCTCTATCTCTCACTAAAACTCTCTTTAAACCCTTATCTCTCTCTCTAGTTTCTCTCCAGCTCTTTTACTTTTTCTCGAGGTTTCTGATCAATTTTCACATCAATTGAACTTATAAAATTTTTTCAGTACCAAAGATTTACGCATGGTGGGCATGGAGTACACGTGGTCGTGCTCACCACGTGTTTTTCCAATCGCCACCACATGTTTTTCTCTATTTTCCTACCTTTTCTTATTTCTTAGTTGCTTAACATCAACCATTGATCAACCTTCTATTTACCTACAATCAACTTGTATTCAATCTTTTATTTTCTTCATTTTATCAGATAAATTCTTGTTCTTATTAAGCATTTTACTTATTACATTAATTATATGATTTTTAGGACTAAGATGTTACACTTTAGGGCTAGTTAAATACACAACATTAGGCACATATGTTCCTTTAGGAACCCATATCTTCTTTATCATTATGGTTCTCCTCGGAGCATTGTATGAATATGAGCTATGACTTACTCTCAAGCATTTACTACATTTTGGTACTTTCAAAATCAACTTGTTTTTAGAGTGATTTAGCTAGTTTATCATAGTTTGCTCATTTTTAAATTCATTACAACAAAAACCACATTTAGATAAGGTATATCTTTGCATCTTGAGCATTTTATCAAAATTCTCATTGTCATTAGTATATTTGCTTGTAGAGACATTTTTCTCATTCTTTACCTTATCTAGTTGACTTCTCAACTCCTCATACTCAACAAAGGAATGAGAATGATGTAATAATTCATTTACTTTCTATATCAACTCATTATCTCATCTTCTAGTAACTTAATTTTCTTCTTTAATAGCTTGTTGTCTTTAAGAGTACAAGTGTAATCATTATTCAAAGATTCAAATGCATCAAGTAATTCATCATCATTAGTAAATAAGTTTACCTCACTTTTCTCATTGTCAAAGTAAGATTCAATGCCCATTAGAGCTAAGTTGGTGACTTCTTTGCTATCATCTTCATCATTGTCACTTCAAGTGGCTATGAAGGATTCTCTAGCTTTAAATTTATCCTTTTTATGAGGAGGCTTTGAAGATGAGACTCTACACTCCTTTTGGTGATGACCATAACTTCATTGATAGTATGAGCCATCCTTATTCAAGTATTTCCTTCTTCTTTCCAAAAGAGCTTTTTACTTTCTAATATACCTAACATAACGAGCAACTTCTTCATCTTCATTCTCATGGCCTTGCTCATCACACTCTTCATTGGATGCTCTCAATGCCAAGCTCTTCTCCTTACCTTTGGACTTGATATTGAGACCTCTTGTCTTGATGACAATTTTATAATTCAACAGTGAACCCACTAGAGAAATAAATTCAAGAGCATTCAAATCTTTAGACTCTTTTATGACCATGACTGTTGTGTCCTACTCCTTAGTATAAGACCTCAAAATTTTCTTCACTCCATCACTTTTAAGAATCACTTGTCAAAAAGAAGCAAGCACATTAGTAATTTTCTCAAACCAATCAAGCATAGAGGAGATTCCTTTACCTTCTTTAATAGTGAAGAGCTTGTAATTATGTAGGGGTATATTTATCTTAGTCTCCTTCACTTATGTAGTTCCTTCATAAGTCACTTCTAGCATTTTCTGTATCTCTTTGGAACTTTCACATGAAGTTATGAGGTTTGAGTCCTCTGAATTTAGAGTGTAATATAGCAATTTCATTGTCTTGGAGTTTACTTGATTGCCTTTCCAATCTTCATTCATGTACTATTCATGTACTCACTTTCCCTCTTTAATTCACCATTGCTTGTTTTTGAAATATTGGGACTGATGGAAATAGCTTTCCATACCTTAATGTTTTTAGATTTAATGAAAATCATCATCCTCTTCTTCCACATAATGTAGTTAGAACCATCATAAAAAGGTGGTTGATCCATACCACATCACTTCATTGTTTCCACCATTATTCAAAGCCATCTTAGATTTTTAACCCTCAGGATGTTAAGCCTTGGGTTCTTACTCTGATACCAATTGATAAAAACATAAGAAGGGGGTTAAATCGTGTTACCCCAAATCTTTATTTCTTTAAGGAATTTAGTCAAACACATGGCAACAATAAAAGCAAGCATCAAAGAATGCAAGCAATTTATAGTGGTTTAGCTCTAATTAGCCTACGTCCACTACCTTAGTCTCCCAATGAAGGATTTTTAACCCGCTTCGCTAAGTGTCACTTTCTAGTCATGTGAGAACTCTTGTACAATCACTTTCTAGCTAAGTTAAAACTCTTACAATCACTTTCTAGCTAAGTGATAACTCTTACAATTTGCAATCACAAATACTAGATAACAGTTACCAACCTCAACCTAGCAATTTTATATAATAGCAATTATTAAACAAAACCCTAAATACAGAATCTAATAGAATCTCAATACAACCCAATTTAATTAGTCAAAGTGTAGATCAATAACTCACTTGTGTCGTACGTTAGGGTTTCTCTTGGATTCTTGACTTAATGCTTGTAAATCTTTTCTTTTTAATGTGAGGATGTTTTCAATTAAAGCTCTTATGTTTCCAAATCTATTTTGGCTTCTTAAACACTCCCTTTTTGAGTTCTAGCTACTAGACAAATAATATGACCATTTCTGTAACGCCTAAAAAAATGTTTAATTCTGTGTTATACTATGTTGGGATAAGTTGGAAGTGTGTTGGTTTAGAGTTATGCATGTTCAGAATCGAAAGAAGTCAAAAAATACCAAGTATTGCAGTCTGCAGCAAAATAATGTATGTTATCTTGCAGATAAATATACGTCATTTGAATTAACGTATGTCATAGCACAGAATAAACATACGTTATTCATCTTGCACAGGGCAATTTTTGGGTTTTATTAACGTGCGTTAATTTTGAAAATAAACATACGTTAACGGGCCCCTGTACATGTCATTAAATGGCTGAGACACTTCCAAACTGTGCCATAACTCACCCCCAACTACCAAAACACTCTCCAAACTTCCTCTCTATTATTTCTAGCCATTCCAAAAACAAAACCTATCCTAGAACAACACATTTTCACCATATTAACAACATTTTCAGCCTCAAATCAAGCCTTCCTCTCTCTAGGTTTCAAAGAAATAGAAATCAAGGTAAACCTCTAATCCCGAGCTTAAATGTGTTGTAAAATAGGTACATTTGGTAGGGTTTTGTTAGGTTTTCAATATAGAACATAATTCTATAAGCCATTGACCCTAAAACATCTGTTTTTGTGAGATTTAAGAGATTTTAGGAGTTTTGGGGATATTGGATAGAAATCAGAATAGGAGTTTGAAATAACCTACATTGTGTGCTAAATGATTGGAAATGTGATCGTATGTGTGTAGGGAACGATATTCAGAACCCGACTCGGGAATTGGGAATGGATTGGACCTCGGAGCACGAGGTAAGTGCTTTTATGCCACTTACTTATTATGTTCTTGCTTGCTAATGGTTGATTCTTAATTGTATGATGATCTTTGATATAAAATGATAATGAATTGGAGCTTGATAGATGTATAAGTGTATGTTATGTGTGTGTATGTTTACTAATGTAAATGGTTTCTTGTGTATGATTGGTTGTGTGGATAAATGTTAATTGTCATGAGTTTGTGATCGTGTTGAGAAAAGAATGATGCATGTTTGATGTCTATATTTGTTGAGGAATATGTTCTTGGGAATTAATTATGTGGAAAGTGTTAGTGATATGTGTTGGCATTTAAATTGTATGATGATATGTGTTGGTGAAAGGTTATTGAAATGGATTGAAATTCATATAAGCATGCCACATAAATATGTGATGATCATATTGTATGTTCATGAAGGGGTATTTCCAAAACCGAGCGAAAGTTCAAGATATTAAGGGGTATTACCAAAATGGAGCGACAACTCATTATATATATAAAGAGGTATTGCCAAACTCAAGCGAAAGCTCAATAATAAAGGGGTATTGCCAATCGAGCTAAAAGCTCTTATAAAGGGGTATTTCCAATCGAGCTAAAAGCTCTTATAAAGGGGTATTGCCAACTATGGGAGTAAATCTCTCACGTGCACATTAAACGAATTGAGTCCCCGAGGCATGCATTGTGTGGTTGCATTAGCATTACCTTAAGTGCATTCATTCATTTCTTAATGTTATGTTGTGAAAGACTTTGGAATGATAATTGTATAAATGAATGTATATTTATGTTTATGGACATTTAATGAGGCGAGTTGTGAATAAGAGATTAGTTGGTTTAATATGGAAAATGAATGATGTGATATATAGATATAGAATGTTGAGTATGTGAAGGAATGGAAGAAATGATGTGTTATGGTTAACTATGTGCTTATGAGATGATGTTGGTGATTGGTATGGATGTGTATGATTGTGATTGATTCATGATGTAATGTGTTAAGTACATGTTTAAATGACTAAGTATGATGATTTGTATGTATATTGGACTTGTAAGGATGCCTTATGGGTTGTTTGATGTGCCTAAGGTAAAATGTTAAGTGTATGCATGAAATGGACTTATGAATTTTGGACAGAACTGATCTGATAGGATTAAGGTACGTTATTTTAGTAAATAACGTACGTTAAGCACCTTAAACATACGTTAATTTAACCATGGCATACGTTATTCATGTTGCACTGTAAGGGAAGAATAACGTATGTTACCTAGGATATAACCTACGTTAATTTGACCCAGAAAACTTAAATTTGACCCGAATAACATCCTAATGTATATCTAAAGTACCTTAATGATCTAGGATGGTTCCATTATTGAATAAACACTTAAAGTGAATCAATAAACACATAAATGATTGTTTGTGAGATGGCTTGAGGGTGCCATTAGGGAGGATAGGCCGAAATGGCCGAGGACTACCATGCACCCCAGCATGTACTGACGTTGAGAGACAGCCTTACTGAGTATATAAAAATACTCACCTGTGTTTTGCTGGATTTTGTGTAGATTTACAGTAGCGGTGCTGGGACTTACTTTGGGGCAGAGCTTGCACGTGTGATACCTGGCGGATAGGTCGGCTCCTAGAGATTTTATAATCTTCATACTTTTGCATTTTGTATAACCATACATACATTAGTATAGGCTTACTGGCATTTGCATTATTTCAAACTGCAAACCATGACTTCCACATTTGTTATATATTATTTTGTATTGGGCCAGTTTAAAGAAAATGCATATATGCCACTCTTGATTTCATTTATATATATATATGTGCTTACTTGAATCAAATTGTTCACCGTTGGTTTTAAAAAGAAAAACAAAATAGGTGTGAAAATCATATTTATTCAAAAATGGATTTAGCAAAATGGGGTTCACAGTGTATATATGTTTTATATTTTCTTTCTCCTCTTAATTTCCTCTCATTTAGTATTATTATGAAATGATTATTGTTTATCAAGTTAAGAAGGAATTGAAAATGAGCTTCACATTTAGTGGTATCAGAGCAGGGATTAAATTATCTGCGGACTGTGCCAATGATTTTCGTTTTCTATGTGATTTGAAAATCTGAAATGATTTTGAACTTCTAATTTTTATAACAAATGGAGCCGATAGACGATTCACAGAAGTACAACGGCAAATGGAGTTGTGCTTTTCTCGTTTGCACATGGATGCCGATGGGTTTGCAACTCGCCAGTCATTACCACCTCTGTCCCCTTGTAGGATACTTATTTTATGTACTTTTATTATCTATATGTACATTATATGATTTTGCATTTTCTATATTATATTTTATTTTAATATTCAATTTAATTTCTTTCATATTTTAATTTTAATTATTAGTTTTTAATTTTGGGTGATATTTAGTGTCCACGTGGATACTGAATTAGTATTCACGTTGACATTCAAGGTTTTAGTTTTAACATGGACACTAAAATATTTTGTGTCCACATAAATATTTAACGTTCATGTGGATGCTAATTAGCGTTCACGTGGATGCTAAAATTTTAGCATCCATCATTTTAGAATCCATCATTTAAGAATCCATGTTTTGGATGCTAAATACATTTAGTATCCAAAAAGTTGGACGCTAAATGCATAGTTTTTTGTAGTGTAAAAAGCAATAACCTAGCAAATAGAAGCTATCAATGAATTAATCAACATAAGTAATACATTAGGACCTGAATTAATAACCCTCATACAGTTGAAATCTGATTTTAATAATTTAAATTACATTCATTATCATCCCATGGCATTTTAGTTCAATCGATCAAGATTTGTAAATCAAAACAACACCAAAATCATTAAACTACGTCATCTCATACTCCTAAAGCAATCGACCATGATCAAGTTTTAAGAAAAGTCATTAAAACTCTTAAAAACAACCTCAAAACAATATATCAATTAGTTTCAACACCCAATAAGTCATTAGAACCAGTATACACGTTGAACTAACATCAAACAAACACAAGAGAAAATTTCAGCATTCGTTTTTCATGTGTTGGCTGATTGTATGCTAAAATTGAAGGCATCAAACACACATAAAATAATGTACGGTGGCTCTTATGCCACTGTGAGATTTCATATGACTCTTATTCAAGTTGGACCAATGGAAAACATTGCAAAAATCCTGCAAGAACAACCATACAAAACATCCACCAAGATCAATACATATTATACATTAACTAGTTAATTAGTTTAGGATTGCGTACCTTAAAATATGATGTTATAATGATTCAGAATGGAATTTAAGCGTAATTATTATATGAAAAAAAGTTCATATAAACTTCAAGTCGTCCTATATGCCACAGGAGATGCAAGTTATAAGACCTCCCTTTACGCTCACACCCACACACATAACTAGTCTTGATCGAAAGGGCGGATCGCTAGCTGCTTCCTTTGATATTTAGCAAAGTCGTGTGCAAGCAAGAACAAAATAATTTTTCTTAGCTTCTTAGGCAGTAAATAAGCTGCTCACATCAAGAAAAGAAGCAAGGAAATGACTCCTTTTTAAGCTACATGATTAGGGCTAAATTAAAGAGGAAAGAAAAAAAAACCTAATCCTTATCCTACACGAAATCTTCCTATTTGATTCTCCTTGTAGGGATAGGATTCCAAATTAAAATTTTGAATTCAAACACCCTTGAATTTAGCATAGAAATAATGTGGATAAGTATGTTTAAATATTCTAATCTAATCAGCGTTTAAGACATGCATTATGCTCTTAAACATGATTAATTTCCTACTTATACTATAATTCATTTTTTTGTAACATTCTTATCATAAATCCCCATAGTTAGTAAAATTATTAATGAAAATAAATGGAGAACAGGAGATGAGTTATGCAGAAAACTGTAGAAAATGTTAAGTTACAGTTTGCAGCACAAGGGGCATGCTGTTTAGCATGAGATCGTGCTAACTGGAAAAAGATGAGCATGATCGTGTCAATTAACAGCATGATCAAGCTTTTTGGAAAATCAAATATCAACACGATGGGAGTGTTAACTAGCACGATGGATAACTGAAGAACACGAGCCTTGTTGAACAATGAGTGGGTCGTGCTGAGGTTTCAATCATGCAAAAAAGTTAGAAATCGAAGCACGAGCTGGCACGTGGATACAGGATGTGTTGATGTGGACACGATCGTGCTAATCGACAGAACATTACTTAACCCAAAATCTTAAGAAGCTTCATTTGTACAAAAATAGAGAGAGAAATTGAGAGAGAGAGATTAAGAGAACGCTAGAGAGAGAAAGGAGAATTCTTGGTGGAATTGTTAATGAACAAAACGAATCAGATGCTAGGTGTAAGCTGGTTATCGATTTCCAAGTTGATACTGTGCAACTGAAAATGTAATCCTTAATAATTATGAATTTAAGTATTATTGTATTAAAAAAATATAGGTTAGCAATTGTTAGAATGAGATGAGGAGCATGTGTAATGCCCTGGGATTTATACGATGAAAAATAGGAGAAAACGTCGAAAAACAGCCGAAATTTGGCCGGAAACGGCTTAGGAATGACCCTACAAGAATCCATAGCCGACCCCAAACACTTCCCACACATCAAACCTTCAATCCTAACACATTTCCATACTAAAATCGACAAAGAATCCATTTAAGTTCATTGATTTCCTCATCCCCGACTCAATCTCTGCTCATTTCGGAAAAAGGGAAAGAACTAGGTACGTCTCTTTCGTAATCTGATTTGAGGAGGGGATATGAGGCACATTGTATGTGGTTATGTTGGGTTTTTGTCCTAGAACCATATTCTAGAAACCGACTAGCTCGAAACCTCGATTTTGTTTAAGATTAAAAGTTAGGGTTTGGGGGAAAATGGGTGTTTAGTGAAATAAGTGAATAGAAGTTGAAATGCAACTTGAAATCGGTAATAATGTGTCGAATGTCAATGTATTTTGTGTAGGAAACGAGATTCGGGAATCGAATCAGAGTTCGGACGGCAATTTAGCTTTTGGACTTCGAGGTAAGTGTTTTGCCACTTACTTTGACGTGTTTGGATATGTTTGGTTGAATTTATACATTCTTGCA
>CANYCX010539498.1:0-16370 GCA_948193385.1 Breynia disticha f. nivosa
ATAATTCATTCATAATGCTTTAAATGCAGATTACATCCATTATATACTACAAAAGTTCATAACTGAAAAATAACCATAAAACCCATTATCTATAGTGGTAAACTGTAAAATGTTGTGGGTGGTTGTGCTGGGTCATTACATCCTCCCCTACTTTCACATCAATCATCCTTATCTTTACCCCCTCCATCATTCACTCATCAGCTTACTCAATACACTCTTTCAACAGTTTTCCAAATTTTCATTTTCGTCTATGTTTACCACAATTGGTGCCGCTTGTGGAGACTTGAGCGGAAAGTCATCGATTGAGAAGCAGTTCCGGGTGTCTTTTCCAAGCCAAATTTTAAGGCTCCATGCGTCCAAAACGGACAATTGCCAACTCTAGTTGTGATATGGGAAATAATTTGTGCTGCGGATAATTAAGCCGTAGGCTAATCAACTCTGGAATTAGGCAGGCGAATGCTGCACATAAAGAAACAGGATTAATTTAGGAAACATGGGTGGAATTTGGTTTCATATTATTTGATGCTGGTGGTTGACTTGGAGTCCCATGAACAAATCAGGACGAAATCTTTGGAACCACACGTTAAGATAATCGAAGGGGCAGGGCTTCAAATTTTCTTTTATCCCCACAAGATTGAGCAATACAATAAAGCCACTTGTCGGAAATGAGTGGGGAAATGAATAAGGTGGGAGGGCCAAAAACGTGTTAAGTTCATGTGGTGTTTTTGATTAAAGAAAGTTACTAATTATGAATGCTTGAAAGCAACAATCCAAGTTTTGGAAGGATTCAATTTGAATGTTATATACTGTTGAGTGGTCCACTGTTTGTAGGAAGGGACGAATTCAAGGATGGATGATATACGAATTATTGAAATGAAGGACCATTTCATTAACACTACTTTCATCTTCCATGAAATTAAGGAATAATATTAGTCTAACGGTAATGATAAGAGATTCATATCCCCTTTTTGGGGTGACATATACGTAAGTATCTCTCGCTGTAAAAGCTCTCTGAGTCCAATAATTTTTCTTGACCTTGGGTTAAGATATCATCTTCTCACCCTAATTTTCTATACGCTCTAAATTTCTATAAACATAAAAAAATGAAATCAAGGGATTTTTTTCTGGCCAAATGCATAACAACTGAAGATATGGTCCCAAAAAAAGTAGACGTGTTGGAATTTTGTTTAGTATTGATTATTTTTTCACTCGATAATACGATTAATAAATACAAGATTAGACACGATACAAATTATAATATTTAACAAATTTAATTTTATTTAATTTTATAATATTTATTATAAATAATAATATTTAATAAAAAATTTAATGATACAATTATAATTTGTCAAATCAAACAGTTATCCTTAATTTTGTTTATACGAGTGTTCACACGTTAATGAATCCTTCTAAGTTCTATGAAACAAGTAATTATAAGTCTTGATATGAATGTTGTGGGATGGACTTTTTTCTGTTTTCAATCACCCATTTTCGACGAGGATTAATCCGAAATGAGAACAGAGACACCGCTCCTTGCTCATAAAAAATTGAGTTGCCAACTAAACAAATACCTCGTCATTGTTTAGTATGGGGAAGTAGAGAAGAGGAAGTTATTTTTCAAATAATTTAATTACCTACTTGTGTTTATTTAGTATTTTCTCATTAACTTTCCTAGATAGAAAGGAAGTTACTTCCCTTAGATAAGGGCAGTTAAAACTCAAGCTTACCCTAAGAAACTTTCTTCCTTAGTGAAAAAAAGACCACTAAATCCTCTTTTATAAACCATTTTTTAAAATTTCTTTAAAGGATATAATAATCTTTGGTTAATTAAAAATTTATATTATAGTTATAGTTATGATGTTTAATTTTATATTTTTAATTTAAATTAAATAATAATTTTAAATTTTATAAATTTAAAAATATATTAATTTACAAATTTGATATAATAAATAAAAATAATTTTTTTAAAAAATTTTCTAAAAATAATATTATTTTTTAATAATTTTTATATATTAGATTATTATGTTTTTTTTAAATTATATACATTTAATTAATTATAATATTATTATTTTGACAAGGGTATTACGGGTATGCAATAAAAATTATTATACACTTATCAGAAAGTGTATTTTCATACCAAACACATCAAAATTATACTTCCTCAGTAATTTACTAGTAACTTACCCAGTAATTTATTTCCCAAAAACTTTTTTACTCGTTACCAAACGAGGCCCTCATATGTTGTTTTCTATATACAAAAGTAGGGTATTTAGTTAGTTATAATTCCACATTACTGCAGCTGCGTTAAAACACATCACACTCAACTCTGCAGTAATTTGATAGTGGCAGAATTCTGTCACAGGTTTGTTTTTAATTTGTTCCTAAAAAAATTGCTATCACATATATGCAAATTCATAATCTTAATATATAGAAGTTATTTTTCCTTATTGACCACACTGTTGGGCCTAACATTAAAAGAAGTTATTTTTATCCACTGTTAAATTATGCACAGTGGTAAGATTAAGGCGAAGAAGATAATTGAATATAACCAAATCGAATTGAATTTGATTTTTTCAATTCGATTTGTTTGGTTTATTCGATTTTAATAGTCCGTTACTTAGCTTATTCAGTTCAATTTATTTTTAATTTTTAAAAATTAAATAAAACTGGCCACTTCGATTCAGTTTGTTCGATCGAAAAACCCTTTAATTTGTTCAACTTGTTGATGGGTCGGTTCCATCTGAACAAGAGATGAAAGCAGTCATTGGTCAATACTTCCTGTGGGCTTGAAAACGTAGGCCCTGAATTCCTGCAGAGCAAATGAACAAATAGTAAATAATGCAGAACACAAGACAAGAATGTTACAGACAACTATTTTATATGCATACCTCTCCAAGTTCATCTCTGTCGACTTCCTGGGAGATCCTCTTGCCAAAGAAAGGTCAACTACGTACATAAGCCATGGCAATGATAATCATGGACAAGTCGTTTCAAGGAAATCAAACGTATATGCAGTTGATATCAAAATGGAAGAAACTTTCCAACTTTGAGAGAAAATAAAAAAGAGTTTATAACAAGTTTATCAAAAGTTTACTAAAAGTTTTGTAAGTGATAAACTAAGGTATATAAATAAGTAAACATTGAGACTGCAACTTTCACTAGAAATAACACAAACCATCTTCAATTTTACTTGCTAACATAATTTTGAATAGTTCTATCTTTAATATTCCACAACAAATAAAATGAAACACTTTAGCTTAAACTAAATGAATTAAGCTTCAAAATAGTTTACTTCTAGTTGATAAAATCAATGCTATCAATTCGTAACAATTACACAAAAATCAGATTGAATATGCTTAGAAATTAACGAAACAATAAAAACCATGTGTTTATTTTCTCCCAAGCAATTGAAGTCATGACTCTTTAATGTATTGACTGCTCCATATACACTGTAAGTCAATTGATAACTGAGATATTTTTTTAATATAATTTTGTAAAACTAAATCTCTAGTAGTCTAGTGATTAAAGAAGCCTAAAGTTTGAATTTTTCCAAATGAACTTGGTTGTCTGATTAGGATGGTTGTCCATATTAGTACTGAATTACTGACTAAGTAAACGATTCCCAATTCGAGGTGTTTTCGAGAAAACCAATGCAACTTGCCAGTTTAGCACAGTTGTATTGTATTCTTATTTGGGACATCTAGTTGCATGCAAAGAACCCAATTCTGGCAATTTTGGCTTCAAATTTATGGCTTCTTGTTGATAGACAATTTGACTTGTATGTTGTGCCATGAGAAGTATTTGAATCAAACTTATTGTGGGGGCAGATTTGTTTGATATTGTATTATCATGATAGCTTCTAGTTTTATGTGTAAGAAATTTTGAAGTTGAAGGGGTACTTAAGCCTGCAACATTTAGGCACGTTATGGTGGCTAGAATGGTGGTTTTATTGATACAATTGGTGCTGTATTTCTTGAAACTGGCTCATTCAGTTTAGCAGGAACATGATACATCAGAGGCATCAGATAAAAGCTTATAGTTGGTCTGTGTTGTAAGATTTGTACTATGGATATTTCTGTTGTTTATCTCTCCTCTTTTGAAGCTTTAAAGTTGTCGTATAATTGGTTCAATAAACAGACTCTTATTTGTAGTCAATTCACTGAAGATTTACCAGCGACAGACGGTTCATGTTTCTTTACATGGTCTTTTGGGTCTAATGTATGATTATAGTGTTTGTTAACCTCTGGATGGTTGGGATGAGGTGAAAAGTGTTCATTTCAGGATTTTAATACTTTCAAATTGTTTGTTAAATCACTCCTGAACAAAGTTAACTGGACTCATATTTTGATTTTTCATGATATGTGTATCTTGGCAATAAGCCAAGATAAACATCACATGTTCTTTTCTTTATTAATTTTACTCTCTCTTCATCCCAATAAGATTAATAAACACTTGGAAAATGCATTTCAATTTTATATTAAACATTTCTTATCTTGATAAAAAAATCATTCCATGTCTATCTTACTAACATTATTTTAACAAACACTACTTAGACGTGAATCGTTAAGTGTGAATTTGAGAGTAAAACGACATTAGACTGAAAAAAAAATACAAAGATAGAGAAAGAAAGAAAATTGAAAATTTAAGTAAATTACACCGTTCAAATTATGTTATGACAAGATTCATAAATCTCTCTTAACACATCCAATAACTTAAACTCAGTTATTAAATAACTACGTTGTTTCAATGATTTTTTTTGAATTTCCAAGTCAAATAATTGTTAGAGATAGAGACCCAAATTTAGGATATAATTTATACGTCAAACACAAAATTAACCCGAAAAATTAATTTGATCAAAATACAAAATTCTAACCAAACGTTAGTATTAGAAATGAATTTTGTCCGAATATGGTGCAATTTTGAAAATGAAATAGAAACTCTTGTAATCTGAATTTCATAAATGGAAGACTTAACCCGTCACTATCTTAGCAGCTTCACCACTGCAATAAATAACATCTAGGTTTGAAAAATAGCATGTTAGGCCCCCCATACAACTTGCACCATGTCCATCATCACCTTCCCTTTAGTGCACTTTTTGGTGCCCCAATTCATCATTTCCCTCCATCATTTTTTACTTTCTAAACCTTATTCATCATCATACTGTAGCTGCTAAACTTTTGTAATGTATTTACAGTCACACACGCCTGCACTTTTCTCGCAGAGAATCAGCTTCTGGATTTGGTAGTTTTATCTTTTGATCCAACTTCTCACAGAGTAATAAATGTCTGAATTAGTTATAGATCAGTGTCATGAGATTACTTGTTATGTCACTGACTGTAGATAAGATAGAGATGCATCATTCTTTCCAGTTGAGTGTTGCCGACAGTACACTTGTCGTGTTACTGTTTTTATTGGATCGGTAAGTCTTCGGGAGATTCGTCTCGATAATATAATGAAATAGAAGAGGTCACAAATGAGTCGACTAACACTGTGACTTTTCTTAAAACTTGAAGATATTGAATTATAATCTACAACACTTGTAAATCTTTCACAAACCTAATAATCACACTTATATCCTAGCAGTTTTATATAATCAAATGATCAGGAGTCTGTTCTTTTTGACGAACTTGGTTTTGAAATAATTAACAATTGACTATAGTAATTCTTGGTTGTCAAAAGAAGAGGTAATTAATCATGCATGTCTCACACATGTAGGGACATTTGTACGTGAAAAAACAAATGAATTCAGCTGTCTCTACTCATTTCAACTTGACATCTCCACTTACTGTAGTTAATCAAAATTAAGAAATCTAAGCCGCATTTGCTCGATTATTTAGGAACTGTCCCATGCATGATTTCATCAGAAGACATCATTTTCTGCTTTGGTTTCTTTAATCAATCTCGTATGCATCAAAAGCGTGGATTAATTTATTGCTAATTAATCTAGTATTGCATGGGGGGCTCTAGTTTTGTCCTTGATTGACACTACCTTGAAAGAATAGAGTTGCTAATCCATGCTTTCTATGTTGATCATTTGATTAGACAGAAATGTATGCCGTACATCAGTTTCCTAATAATTTGAGATTAGCTGATTATCAAAGTGTAATATTGGAAATTTACTGTTTTTATAGAAGACATTTTTTATAAGTTCCCTTCCAAAATTTCCAGCTCCATAGCAGTACAAAGCCTCCTTCCATTGCTTTTTAATTGCAGATAATGAAGTTGTGTTTGATGTTTGAAATAATTGAAATCCTTTAGATTATGATACCTTGATTATTCCATTTTGTTTTTTTGGCATTTCACATGCATTGCAGTACTACGATTCACTGTAACCATGCCCTTGCTTCAAACAAGAAGGGAAATTGAAAGGAAAACCAAGTTAGGATTTCGTGCCAGTCTATTAAGAGGAGACTCAGAGAGATCTTTTTTATTTAATTGAAAATATGTAGATCACGTAAAATTAATTTTTTTTATTGAACATATTGAATGGTCAAAATTTCTCGTCTTAATGAGTCCCTTCTTCGAGATAACTCATTAAAAATTTCTGATATACAAGATGGTCTCATAAATGTCCTCTGTATTATTTTTTTTCCTTTATATAAATGCAACGAAGTAGGAAGGGGGAGAATTACTAATCATCATAATGTCTTTTGCTACCTCATGCTTGGGTTGTATTTTTGGACATTTTTTAGGTTTGCAATATTTTAGTTGCATTTTATGCTGTTAATTGTTTTTTTTGTCTGAACCACGAGGTATCCTGGGCACCTCAGACTAATTCTCATTCGAGTTGGACAGGACCACAAGGGCGGCAAAGCTCTCTCAACTAAGTTTTAACACAGCTGCGTACCCAAGACTCGAACTCGAGATCTCTGGTTAAGCTAAAATAACTTCACGCCGGTTGATTTACGTGCTTGGTGGTTTATGTTGTTAATTGTTATGTATGAGTTTTTATGTGTTGTTGATTTTTGTGGTTGTTTAGTTGAAATGAAGAAAGGTCATAAGTTTTAAAGTAATTTTAGAGCTATAGCAAAAAGATATGATTAGATTATGACATGACTATGTTGTCGTGGATTTGGTGACACGTTTGCATCGAGTGATGACGTGTGAGACTTGTTGATCTTACTCTCCCAGTTATATGAGAAATTAAGAAACTAATGATTCTTTGCTATAAAATATTATTTTAATGATTTTATAAACATTATGTTAATTAGTTTTTAATTAAGAATAGATTATTGGGAGAACACATATAAATACTCTTGTAAAACAATAAAATGGCTCTCTCTCTCTCTCCTCAACTATTCATGAAATTTATTATGTTTTCTTTTATTTCATGGGTAATTAAATTCACTTTCAGTTGAGGTGCGATTGAAGTTTAATTCCATGATATCATAAGATTTTTTTTGTTTATTGTTGTTATTGATTTCAGTTATTTATTTGATTTTTTTGCTTTAATTTCTTCTATGTTATTATTTATTTATTAGTCGATAAGAACTAATGAATAGAGTGAGATTTCAAAGTGTTTCTAGTTGTCTTTAGTATTAGTGGCAATTAATTTGAATGGAAATTAAGAAACTTCTAGTCTAATTAACATGTGGCGTCTCTTAGAGGTGAAAAAAAATAAATTGGAACTAGAATAGGAACTGAATTGTTGGAATCAGCCAGGTTCGATTCTGGTTCCATGGTTGAATGGTCGCTTTACAATTCTGAGTTGGCGGTTCAATTCATTTTTAGTGAAAAATCAAACCTAAACCCGTGAATTGAAATTGAAATCGAAACCACCAATTTCAATCTGCTAGAGAAAATAAGATTAAGAAGGGATTGATCAATTGAGTGTATCAGAAGTGGTTATAACTTTATTTAATTAAATATTTAATATTTCTGTTTTGTGTTTATGATGAATTAATGAATTAAATGGAGAGATATCTTAAATAAACTTTCATTATTATTGAATTCTTCTTGTTGATTTTTGTTGCATATTCAATAATCAGTTATTCTTTTTTTTTTTGAACTGAATAATCAGTTATTCTTGATTCTTGATTCAAATTTCATTTTTTAATATTTATTTAATTCTTTCATTATTTTAAGTATCTTGTTAGTAGTTGCAATTAATTAAATTTGTATAAATCCCTGAGAATCGACCTTATTTTTTTTGTTATTTGTACTTTATTTTAGTTTATAGCAGATAATTGATTTATTTTTGATCGGTTGAAAACTTTCTTTAGTTTGTAGCAGATAATTATCACTTCCATTCTAAAGTCAACAAACCACATGGTTTGATAATGCTTTGGTTTCTTCATCAATCTGTTTAAAACCAACGATCATGCCTTCATCTGAGCAAACAACTCCAATGGCGGACTTTTAGGTTCATGATCTCCGAACCCTTTTAAGAAAAAAGAGGTCGAGAAGAGAGATAAAAGCAGACAGCAATACATACTGTACATACAGGTAAGATAGCAATGGCAGTAACAGCAAATCTAGAACATGATCAGATTACCAAAAAAAAAAAAAAAAAAAAAATCTAGAACATGATCAGTATTTTTCTCACATCATCTAACAGAAAAGACGAGAAAAACATAACCCTTGATCAGTAAAAAAGATTGTAAAATCTCAATGGGCACAATTAGCAATTGGTGCTCCTCTTTTGATGCTATCCATGTTTGTAGTCTCATACACAGGCAGACCACTTGAGTAGATACCCAAGTCATAGTTCTGCAACTCAAACAAATCTGAACTCGAATCACTCTCTGCTCCATCGTCCATCTCACTGAACTTCCTGCATTCTTTTTCCTCTGATGGATACTGATCAACCCACCTCATTTCTTTCTCTGAACATTTGTTACCAAGATTCTTGTAAGTCTTTTCTGTGTATGCGTCACTGAACTTGTTTTTTTCGTCCAACCATGATAGATCAGTAATCTTTTTGTCATCTGTTGAATCATTTTGCAATGCTGTTGGCTTGGCAATTCCATTTTGCCTTGGCTGAGAAGTAAACTGCTTATGATCGGAATAAGTTCTAAAGTCTTTGTAGTTTTTTGGAGTGTGTGCGTAAGGAGGAGGTGTCATGAAACCAGAACTTGAAGATGAATATAAAGACTTTGTATCAGTATTACTGCTGCTCCTGAAATGACTGATGCTGCTCCTTCTTTTCCTCCTTCCACCAGGACTCTCGTCTTCATCTTTCATTGACTGAGTTGCAGACTTTGCTTTCTTCTTTTTGGAGCTTGTTTGATTGAAGAGGGAATTCAAAAAACTGGCAAGTCTACCACCAGGAGAGCTTGGTTGCTTGTATTTCTTCTCCTTGAGGATTTGTTTCTCCACCGTATAACCCTGTTGAGGTACTACTGAATCTCTCATTGGAACGTCTAGACTTATCCTTCCAACTCTCCATGAATGTTTATAATCATCTTTCAAGCCTTTTTGTGCATTTGTTGCACCAACATTATAGCATGCACCTTCATATCCTGAGAAATACTTTGCAGCCTCAAAAACATCAAGTTCATCAGAATCGTTTCTTCGATGTAAAGATTTCTTATAATGTTTAGTTTCTGTGAGTGTTGTAGTGGCCATGATTGGGAATTGATCAGAAGTTTGTTGTATGCAAATGTGAGTTGAAGTTGGAGACTATGTGAAGGGCGTGGAGTTTTATATGGGAAGACAGAAAATATAAGATAGAATGTTTAGAGGAATTGGCTTTGAAATGATTGAGAGTAGTGGAGAGATGGCTTTATAATAATCGATTGCATAGCACTGCACCATCCATAATAATAAATGATGATGAAGAGGTTGTTTGCAAGTATTTTTAATTATGGTAGTGACCCACTTTGATGTGAATTTTGTGCTTTGTAGATGAGTGAAGTGTGGGGTACAAGGAAGACATGCTTTTATCCTTCTCATACTGTTGAAGCAGAGGTTTTGTTGGGGATGGTAGGGGGCAGTGAGCTCTATTTCCTTGGATTCTAGGGTTACAGTGTGTTTTAGTGGGATTATGCTTTCAATCGGGTGTGAGGTTATTAAATTTTAGGAAAATATCAGGTTAACTTACGAAGAGCAAGAAGTCTCAAATATTGTTGACGAAACAGCTGGTTAGAACCTATATTTTGCCCTAACGTCGATGCATACACAGGGATTGAACCTGGATCTTCAGTGTGTTATTCGACTCCCTTGACCACTGAATTCACAAATGAATGGTTATGAACTTATGGTTATGCACTATAAGTTTTACTTAGCTTCCATGTCACCGTAATCATCATGACAGCATTTAAAGAATTAGGTAGAACCCATCTTTCTTATGAGAACTTGGAAGTCACTCTTTCATTATTTAGATCCTCAATATCAGATTAATATGAACACTAGTTTGTTATCTAAGATTTCTTTAACTAGCAGTGGCATAAATTAAATACATGGCCCAGTAATATTCAGCTGCCTCTTCTTTAGGGAAGATTAGGATCATTTGAGTCTTTTAATGGAGCAATCAAATTTAAGTGTAGGAGTCAGAATTTCTCAAGTTTGTGACAGTATTAGTGCTCACAATGAGTGGGGAAAAGTTATAATCTTTGCAAAATTTTCTTTCTTACTTTGTCGTGTTAGAATTTTAGTTCCCTCTTCTTCTTTTTCAATGCTGTCCTTATCAGTACACCTCCACAACATTAACAAGTGGAAATATTCATATGAGAAAATCGAGCTAAAAATATCTTCATCAATATTCACATCAGGCATGTCATTTTTGGCAAGTTGGTACTTGGAAACAACAAGGATGCTTGTTAATGGCGGAACTGATTTGAGGTTCAACCTCATATTGTTTTCCTTGGTCTTTTCTAATAATTAGAATGCAAGTACCATCTCAAATATGGAACGGCAAGATTCTGAGATTTAACAGTTCGTATTTTTCTGTTTCATATAAAGTTGATGTAAATTTGTTGAATTGCTCTTGTCACTTGAGTTTTCATCTCTGTTTACTATTCGATCATGCTAATATCTTCAATGTTGAGTCAGTTGTGTGGACGATAATGAAGCCAGTATTTCTTTGAAGGTGCATGCATGGAAAACAAGTTTTCTGCCAAGCTTAATCTGTTTCCTGAATGTCATGCTTTGTGAAAACAAAAGGAGATAGATATCAGAAAAGAAAGTGCACTAAAACCTGCTACTGTGAAGTCCCACTGAAGATAAAGAGGAAAAGAGAAAGTTAAGCTGTTTACTCTGTGTTGGAGAGACTTATGAGTGTAAACATCAACTCTTCGAAATTTCTTCGTGGAGAACAGAATTAAGTCGGTATTTCATTACTGTCTACAAACTCGTGCACACGTGTGTAAGTCTATGAACGATACATGTTGTGTAACTCTCTAATACAAAACCAATCGGCGTGGTTGGTGCTAGATGAACAAAAGGTCTCCCTCCAGCACACAAGTGGGAACGACCACACGTGCATGGATAACGAACTGAGAAGTGACACGTGTTTCACATAAACATAATTCATCTAGCACTAACATTTTATTTGCTATTATTATTCTATTGTTATAATACACAATTTACATTTAATGCATCAAACCATGAACATGAAACTCAATCCGAGCCACGCCATTTGACTTAGTGATCATGACAGTTCTATAACCATCATACGGACTAGTCATTTTCTGGGAACTGAACATTTTGGACCCTTTTAAATCTCTCGCCTGAAACCACTTCCACTTGTTGAAGATCAACCATGAAAATGATACAGTCTTATTTGTTCTGTCAACAGCAAAATCTACAGCGATTTTCCTGTGAAATACTAAGACTTAATTTATGCACCACGAATTCCTCTCTTAGTTAGCTCCTTCTTTGTATTCTTTGTTGTTTAGCCTGTAAATGGTCCAGTGGCTTGATAAGCATGGGCCAAAAACTCTCCACAACACCAAGATTGATTCAATGAACACAGCTTTTCACAGTACATAAATGACTGCCATGTGAACGTAACGTGATTGATATTTGATTTTTAGTGCTAAATATTATCTGAACAGAAGTAATTGCGAGCCACAGAGAACTGTGTTTAACCGTTTCTGTGTAATGTGCTGAGAATCAGAGATCCATGGAGGACCTACAATGAAGAAAGGGAAGTAAACCAGAGTGGAAAATGTCCACAAGAAGTAGCCAAGCTAGGCCGGTGTAGGCAGGACCGATTGTCGCTATTCAGAACTCAGTAATCCATTTAGGATCTCCCTTCACTTACACGATATAATTTTTGCTTGATCTTTTGTAGATTCGTGTGTTGATGTTTGGTTGCTTTCTTTAGTTATGCACCACGCATTCTTAAAGTTACCTTGCATGGTCATGCTTGCTCCTTCAGTCCCATCCTGTTCCCAAATTTTAAAGGTTTATGAATCCTTTTTTAATGTTTAGTTAAAAATAGAATAAATAAAGCATGGCAATTTGTGTTTTCATATTTTTCATAATTTTACTTGATAATAACGCAACAAAATTAGTTCTTTTTCTTTGTTATGAAGACCAAATCAACAATCAAACCAAAAATGGAGCTGAATGATAGGTTCACTAATCAGTAATTTAAAAATTGTATATATATTTAGAAAATTATTTAAATTGATGAATATTTTTTTTTTCAATATTGAAAATCGAACCAGTTCAATAATTTTTTACTGATTTAATGTCAAATCATATATAAAATGGTTTAAATAGTAAAATCATACCAAACCAGTAGTTCGATTTATCGATCTAACTCATCAATTTGATATAACTTTGACAAATGATTTATTGTATTTATATTTTTGTTCGTGTTGAAAATGGCCACAATTTTGAACAGTCCAACCTAAACTTCAAGTCGTAAAGTGTGGACATGTATCTTTCAGACGGGCGTATGAAAGTGATATGTTTACGTTGAAGACACCGACTTGATTCGACTCGAATCGAAGTCTTCGTGTGGACGCACTACCTAACTAATTTAGAGGAGTTACAGCCCATTAAAAAAGGGGTCCTCGTTCATGGCTGCCATACTGGACCAGACCTTGTGCCCTAAAATTCAAACATTATTCAGAGATGGCTCTAAACTGTCTCCGGAGGTAATCACAATAGCCGTGATTGGTTCATGACTTTGCAATCTCCAGAGGCATTGGTGTATGAGTTCAGCAGATTTTGTTGATTGAGAGTGAGAAGAGATAAGATGAAAGAAAGATGTGGCTGAACACGATAAGCTTGAAATTTGAGTTAGTGTAATCTCATGAATGATTTGATAATATCTTGAAGGTATAAATAACACAAGGCCTACCATATCCATTTCGAAATGACTAAAGAGCCTGATTTCTTCTGCCCGTGTCTGTGATCCCGACTTAATGATGCATGTCTTGAGTTTTCATTAGGGTTTGATTTCCATTTACAAACCCTATTAGACAAGGCCTATGCGTTTCTTATCCTAATTCTATTTAATGATGTGTTTCTTTTTTTTGTCTGAATGGACACCTCAGATTAATCCTCGTTCAAATCTGGCAGGACCACAAGGTCGGCAAAGCTCTCCCAACCAATTAGAATGTAGATGCTCTCCGTCTTTTATGTGACGATGTTGATTATTATTGAATTTGATGTACGACTTAAAGACCACGGTGTGCATCAAATTTGGAAAATAAAAATTTAATTTATAAGAAAGCTATATCTTTGCGCAGTTTTTCTTTGAAACAATTATAACAATTAATGGTTGACAAAAATTGTTTTAGAAAATATTATTAAAATTAGATTGAATTGACCGGTCAAAGCACCGTAAATCGGTCGTTGATCTAGTTTGATTTTATCATTAATGTCTTGAAAATGTACCGACATCGAACCAGTAAAAAATTAATAAATCGGACGATTTAACCAATAAATTGGTCAATTGGTTCCATTCTAGGCATTTTAAAAAATTTAAATAATTTTGTGGTAACATTAAAAATATGTTTCTGTTAAAAATATTTTTAGTAAAAAGATACTTTTTAAAAAAACAATCCATTAATGTTTTGTCAAAAAAAATGGAAAACTGTTTCTAAGAAGAAATAAAATATATTTTAAATTTATTGTTCAAAAAATCAATACATTTAATATAACATTTTATATTAAAATTTATGAATAAATATTAAATATTTTTTATAAATTTAAAATAAATATTTTATAAAAATTAAAGAAAAATAATATTTTTTAATTTATATTTTCTCTATTAAAATAATAAACAACACTATTTTTTATTAAATTTTAAAGTAATTTTACCGTTAATAATAATTTTTTATAATATGTTATTAAATAGTCACATGACTTTTTTCAACTTTAATTTTAAAAATAATACTTTTTTTCTCTATAACAACAGTAATTTTTAACAACAATGTTAAACAAGACGCTTAATCATTTTTATCTTATAGATTAATTGAAGAGTTAATGATGTAAATATTTTTTGGAACATGGAGTGATGAGATTCAAAACAGCAACATTCAGTGGTACGAAGGTGATGATTAAAGAAGAGTTGCAACTTTTTTGAACACACAGCATGGCTTTAAAAAGCGTACGTAGATATGTAAGTGGTCTGCTACACATTATCTCAACTCTTCCTTTCCAAATATTATTCTTATCTTAAAGAAGCAATAATGCTAAATTCTGTCGCCAACCTTGTCTACAGTTTTCATTATTTGGGAGAGAGAGACATACCAGCAAACTCAGTGCTTTTTCTTGGTGTCATGGCCACAGTTAAGAAGATCAAACTCCATTCAAAATCCACTTCTAAATACTCATATTTTCGATATTTATTGTTGAGGATTATTGCCGAACATAAGTCGTTTATATATGTGTGGTGATGATCAATTTGTATTGGATGAGGATGGAGATATAATGATTGGATTGATTATTGTAATTGATGCAGTGAGATGAGAGAGACAATGGATCGTTTCAACTTCTCAGAATGTGGATTACAATATTAAATTTTATACTTCTTACTCTCACGTCAATCTTTTATCTCCGTCTCAATCGCTTATGAAGTCAAAAATAGAGAAGAGAGTCTCCGAAAATCTTCATTCCCGTTGCCATCTAAATTATAGGCAAATATGCAAACATAATTTTAAACCAAATCTCCATAAACTCATTCATAGTAAGAGTTAGTCAACAAAGGTAAAATAAGACATGAAGGAGGACTAGAATCTCACGTATTGACATTAGACAGAAAAATTAAAAATTCTTGCTAAATAATGAGCAACATGATTCGCGGACCTCTCAATATGGTAAATCGAGAAATATCGCCGATCTTACTACACTGATTTAATTATTTGATGTCTCATTTGTTCATTTTTACCTAAAAATTAACATTTTGTACTCTTACTACACTGATTTAATTGTTTCCAATTCATATTTTCTATACCATCATCAATCCATTCAGCAGATTTCTTTATGTTTTTTAATCTAAAATTGTAAGTCTATATTCGTGTTCATCTTATTTTCTCTTTGATTTTTTATGCATGTCATATTATCTATTTGATTATTTAGAATTTATTAATTGTTTTCATCGATTTAGGTTGTCACGGTCGATTTATTAATTGTTTTATTTATGGTTTTTCATCGAATTTTTCACACAAGTTATTGCCTTAATCTACAATTTTATTTGAGTACAGAGGAGCAATTCTAAATTTGAATTGATTTATTTCTTTTGAAGTTACTTCTCTTTAAAATATTTTGTGAGCTTCAGTATTAATTTGATTTTGAAGCCATAATTAACGGAGTTTGTAAGTTTAAAGTGATAATGAACTTAGAATTTAAATGTTCCAACTATTTTATATTAATTATAGTACCGTAGATTTTGGACTTTGGAGGACTAAATCATTTATTTAATAGCTAAAATTTAACTATTTTACTGTTAAGTTTTGTAGAGTCAAGTCAACCTCTAGAAAAGGGGTTTGAATAGAGGTTGTTAGAATGATAGAAATTTCAAGTTTTTCGCAAGATGTAAGTAAGAGAAGAGAAAAGATGAATACAAGATTTAGAGTGGTTCAGTGAGCAACACTTACTCCACTACTTAAGCTTTCACTTAGGATTTTCTCAAACAATTCACTAATATTTTCTTTACACTTGATTTACGGCTTAATTAACTTTACAAACAATTTGATTTACAGCTCAAATTCTGCCAAAAATCACTCAACTAGTTCACTCAAGAAAGACTATTTACAGCTCAAATGCTAGGGAACGGTGGCTGAAGACGGAGCCAATGTTGATTCCTAGGGCAATGCAGAATTTGCATGATGGGGAAGAGTGCCTAGCGTTGCCTGGGCAGAACATAGGGAACAGGGACATTAATGAGGCTGCGCATGCGGGACAGAAAATGAAGGGTTGCATGCAGGCACAAATATGTCAGACCATTCATGGGATAAGTGTGGAGATTG
>CANYCX010539555.1:0-10538 GCA_948193385.1 Breynia disticha f. nivosa
GCATGCATGTTAAGTTTGATTATGATTGTTAAATGAATAAAATGTGAATAGTAATGAGGAATGATTGCATATGCTTTTAGGATGATTATTTTATATTGTGTTGTAGCGTGTGTGTATGCTGGAATGTGTAAAGTATGAAAAACTTGTGTTTTACGAATGCTTTGTCGTGATTTAGTGTTTGAGATAATGTACATTAACCTTAAGATTAACATACGTCAACCTGGGTTTTCATGTAACGTACATTATCACTAAGATTAACGTACGTTCAGATAATGTGTGTTGTAAATTGGTGTAACGTGGATTAAGGACTGAAAAGGCCAATACCATATGTTACTGAAAAGTAACTTAAATTACTGTCATTATCCCAACATGTAAGCAAATAATTTAACAATAAAAAAGGTACAGAGATCGTGGGCAGTTGAAGGGGTATATTTGGGAAAGAATAAGGAATCACATAATGCATTAAATAAGAACAGAAAAACAATCTAAATAACTAATTGTGTTATAATTAAAGAACGAGTGTATTAGGCTTTATATAGTTAGGTAAATAATAAGGGAGATACACTTATTGAGTTGAATATTCACTCATGTTTTGTGTGCATGTTTATTTTGAACAGATTAGAGGAGTTTTTACATAGATTCTTACGTCAACGCTTGGATTCTTTTAGGGAACTACTTACGGCAAGGTCGGGATCCATTTAGTTTACATTGATGTTGGAATTCAAAATTTTCAATTGTTATTTGGTTTTGAACAAAACTATGTGAACTATGTTTTGATTTTTTTCAGCCTTGTAACGGATTTTAAATCATTAATTTTATTTTGCTAGATACATTTACATATATAATTGCATTTGATGTTTGAATTTATTTCCAGGTTTGATTGGAATTTGTAATTAAATTGTGAAAAGTTTTCGCCAAAAATTTACAAATGTTTTAATTGGAAATAAAAATAAAAAATAAACTTGAGTGTCACAAAGTATCATTTTAACACCACATATCATACAACCACCCATATGACGCCTTTAAGCAAGTGTACGGTCGTGACCCACCTCCGCTGTTGGGTATGCGTAGCATGGGATACCAATTCTTCCTTGGAAGAACAATTGCTAGCTCTGGATTTGATGTTATCCGAATTATTGGAACATCTATTGGAGCCCCAAAACAAGATGAAACGGCATCCTGATCAGAAGAGGAAGCATGCTATTCTTGAGGTTGGGGATTGGGTATATGTGAAGTTGTGCCCATACAGACAACAGTCCCTTGCAGTCGTCACAATGAAAAGCTTTCCCCGAGATACTTTGGCCCCTACTTGATTTTCGAAAGGATTGGACAAGTAGCCTAAAGACTGGAGTTACCACCGGAGGGGAAGTACCTCTTGTATTTCACATCACACATCTCCGGAAAATGCTTGGTCCAACTATTAAACCTCAACCCTTACCACCCATACTGACTACTGATATGGACTGGGACGTGGAGCCAAAGGTTGTATTGGCAGCAAAGGAGTCTATTTATGGTCCAGAAGCATTGATCTGCTGGGAGTCGGTTAATCTTATTGTTAATTTAGTTTCAGTAAATGTGTGATATGGTCAAATGCACATCACTTCAAATGCACATCACTTCAAGTCTATTTATGGATCAGTTAAACTTGAAGTGATGTGCATTTGAGGAGGGAGAAGCGTGGATTTCATATGGCCGGAGTCATTCAATAATGGGTTGGGAAATTTTGTTATTCTATGATTAGTAATAACTAGAATTGTATATGGAAGGTTGTGTGCAGGTCATAACAAAGTTTGTTAGTAGCGTTACGTATATGGTAACAGAAAATGTAATAGGAGGAAGAGAAGTTTCTTATTGTTAGATGAGAATTGAGAGAGAAGTAACTAACCTCTCAAATTGTTGCTGTCTTGTGACGTTTTCTTCCATTAATAACAGATTTTCACGCTATCTTTTTTTATTTTCATTGCTTTGACCATATCACACATTTACTGAAACTAAATTAACAATAAAAGTTTGAACAATGTAAAAGTTTGTTTATGTTATTAGTTTTAATAATCGATTCTATTTATGATTTGGTAATATCTTTAACTAATAAGGGCACTATTAGTATGTGTTTGTTTTTATTTTGATTTTAAATTATATTTATGAAATAAAATTATAATAATTAAAAAAACAAAAGGTTAAAACAATTTTTTTTTCAGTGTAAATATACATAAAATAAAATAGGAAACGAAGAAGAAACAACTTGTGAGACAAAATGGACAGATTGCATATCAACAAAAAGCCACCAAACATTAACGATACCCGTTTCGGACTCCCAATTATGGTTCCCGACAGACCTTACCCGACTTCTTGGGTACATAAATATCCTATTGTTTAGACCACATTTGCAGTCTTCTCTTTCTGAATATATTTCCTACAACATCATCGACACTAACAACAAACCTGACCTGACCTGACCTACTCTCCACAGTTAGCAGCTCACTATCAATCAGGGTCGTGCTCTCTTGTTGCTGCAAGATGGGCATTTGTATTGCTTGATATGCTCCGCCCTTGCTGGTGTTATCTTCACACACTTCCCGTGGAACCACTTCTCACATACATCACAACATATCCAGAATTCGTCTGCTGCATAGTTTTCTCCACATGCCCCACATAATGTCTCCCCATGCTCCTCCTCCTCCTCCTCCTCCTCCTCCTCTTCCTCCATCCCCTCTTCCTCCTCTTCTTTTGCCTTCGAATTCTTGCCTAGAGATTCTGATCCTTTCTGCATATCCAATAATTATAAGAGCATCATACACCAACTTACAATTTCAAATCGACAGTTCGACTAGAATAACAAAGAACCAAACTACTAATATTATTCCAATTACTAATTTTGAACCCAGTAGAAAAAAAAGGTTTAAAAGTCACCTTTGAGTTAGACTTTGATTTATTGCTGCTGTGATTTGAAACCGACGTCTTTTCTTTTACTTGTTTCTTGGCTGCTCCAGTCACAACCTCAAATATTGTTGGAAGCTCATTTATCATATTGAAAAGCCTTTTCCTGGATATAATAAAAAGGGTTACTCCGGAAAAATAGCAAACATCTCAAAAATCTGATTTAATATTGAAATTCCAGTTAAGGAAACCACAACTGAACTTAGGTATTGCCACTTCAGAGAAAAGTAATAAAAGAACATCAATCTTTCCTGTGGCCAAAAAATGTTAAAAAAAGATTTACAACATCAAACAATACATTTCTTCTACTCATTGCAGTTGAATGTTGAGTAATAAAAAATCCCATATCAAGTTATAAGTATCGAACAAAATATAATAAAACCCTAAAATGCAGAAGATGAGCCTCAGTTTTTAACTCCTTGTCTTTGTACATGTGTAAAAATATGGTGGTCAAAGAAAAATGCCTCGAACTATATTTATATCACTTTCTAGATTCTAAGAAATGTGACGTGATAAAGATGTTCTTAATTTAGTAATTACATGTTTGTCAAGGAAAACAGAAATTTGACAGACCAGCTTTATCCAGAGGGCCTAACAGAGAGCAAATCTTTAATGCTTTATCTGTTAGTAATGACTGGGAGAGGGAAAAGAAGACAACTTCACAACTAATTCAAACAAATATGAGGCTATTCTCCACTGTAAAGTGGGTGAGGATTTGCAAAACAAATTTTTCTCATTTTATACTGAACTAATGAAATTGACAACAGAAATGAGCAGTTGACTTCATCACATATTAAAACAATCAGATTGCACATGGTTAAACAAGAATGATAAGACAATGGCATACCTATCAGCTTTATCAAATCCAAACCTAGCACCAAAATAGAAAGCCACAGCAAGCAGCCACGCATCACTGTGAACAGCTACAAGAGATAACCAGTCTTTCTCTTGCATTCCATCCCTGGCAAAATTGATGCCTAGGGCAGGCTCTGGAAGCTCTGGAGGCACCTCTTCAGCTGGTAAATTGACCTCCCACTGCTCACTAGGAAATCCATATAGGCAAAGATTCTCTTTCTCTGAAATCGGTAAATTCAATTTATGTTTACTTTATTTCATTCATGAGTGTATCCAACATATGAAGACTATCAAAATACAGGCCAGGATTCTTTAAGAATTGAGAATACGATAGGGTCGAAAGTTTATAATCAGTGAAGACAAACCATTGTAAGAATAATAAAACATGGTAAAGTAGCCAAAAATCAAAAACCATGATTTGAATCATAAAATTCATTTGCAATCAAAGTTCACATGTCAATGATTAAGAAAGATGACAGAAGCGCATATAAATATCGATTCTAATGAAGAAACAGTTCGTAGGATGAGAATGCAAGCAGTACACACCAAACTTTTGAGGGCTTCGTCATATAGCAACAATATTTAATGCTTATAGAACATCTCACAACTCGCATCGGGAAATTTCTAGAATGCACAAATCAGTAAATTACTTCCAAGAAGAAATATACAATCTATGCTTCCATATTCAGCATATACAGAATGAATGATGTTATTTGTAAAAGAAATTCAATTGTCTGGCAACCCAACCTGGCCTTCCCGAACTATGCAACTAAAGGTTTTTGACCATTTAATAGCCAGTGCAGCAGCACTGCCAACATAGAAACAAAAACAACTCTGTCACACTTTTCATCCATGTGTTTGTCTTTGGCAACATTCAGTTCAGTCAGTCATCCATGTTAAATATCAATAATTTTAACATTTATATGAATCAAAATACTAATTTGCAGCTTGTATAAACTCTATGCAACTCATCCATCTCTCTTCACTAAAATTATTTAGCTGATACAGTAATATTATCACAAAATGATGATTAATTTTATCAGCCATGAACTGTAGAGTCCCAACGGAAGCCATGTAAACTCATATTTTCCTCTAGAAAAAAGCACCATGACAACTTTGCTAACCTTAAATAAAGAATAACTGTTAGTACACAAGCAGCAGCTTACTCTTCACAATTGAATATGAACATGGACCTTCTAAAGAACAGATTAAATACATGGGTAAAATCATAATGGCTGAGGCGTCTCCAGTAATAGTTCAGGAAAAAATTTTGTTACGTTGTAAAGAAGAAAGAAAGTCTTATTGCGTATTCTATGTATCAAAAAAAGTAATAGTACCCCATCTCGCTAAAAGTTTGAAAACAAACACAATTATTTGGCATGAAAAACAGATATTAAAAAACCCTCAAACACAAAGAAGGTTTCAATTGCTAATAAAAACAAAATTTTAAGCCAGTTCAATCAAAAGGGTTCTAAATTTTCTCAATAATTAGTTAATTACTCATGCCACAAACTCCAACAGAGCGTCATTTAATCAAATTTGCATTAATCAATTAAATAACATTTGTCAACAATCCCGAAAAAAAAATAAAAGAAAAACAATATTAATTTCCTTGGATAAGAAAACAATTGATGATAAATTCATATAACAATCATAAATGCACAAAAAGTAACTCCTGTCAATCAAGGGCTTCCGAATTCAGCTAAGAGAAAGTAACTCCTGTCAATCAAGGGCTTCCAAATTCAGTTAAGACTCCAAAGCTATACATGAATTTGTTCCTGAAGAATAATGGACATATCGACTTCAAAGTTCATAGATGAAAAGAAAAATCACCCTTTAAATGGAAAAGATATCAAATTCCAGTAAAAATAAAATCCACCATCTCAACAAAACATTTTCAATATGACTGACTGTGCACTGACAACTAATTGACTCAGTAATAAATAAACGAAATCCAAACGGAAGCAGACTACACATGACACATGTGCACTGTCACCCAAAAAAGTCACACGGGCATGACAAGGCAAAGGACGACCTGAATACATAAATTGAAATTCGAATGCTTATCTATTGGGAAAGGTTTCTAGATTAAGAGCTCAAAAAGAAACTTTAGGAAAAATTAGAAAGAAAGTAAACATAGCTGTCTTGACATCCATAAATATAACAAGTTCATACAAACCAAGAGCAAAAAATATATGACGAAATTAATAAAAATCAAAAGTGGAAAGATTCCAATTTTAGAAAACATGTTCACTAGAGAAGTCATAAGGATTAAAATGAGCCAGTTCAATCGAAAAAAGGAAGCTAATTTTTTCAAACTATGATCATTACCCATGCCACCAACTCAAAAAATAATTAACATTTAACAGGCAATCAAAAAAGGATGAACAAACTAAACTTGATTGCAGACAGGGTTCATGAGAGCTCAAAAACAATGAGAATAATTTCATCCATCAACCATAACTAATCGACAAGTAAATCCCGCCAAACAAAATCTTTTCGAGTTGAGGTACCAACTCCAATGCTGCACGTGGACTCTACTCATAGGCATAATATAGATAAGTACTCAAAAGTCGAATCATGGAAACATGTCTCTAATTGCAAAGATGTATCTCTTATTCAGAGTTAACAATAACCACAATCTCTGTAAGAACACAGCTATACAGTGACAACTAATTATTGAGTAATTAAAGCCGGATATCTAAAAAGCGGGAAACCACATAGCACATGAATCCCAGCCTACACAATACATTCAATTTAAGCCAACACTAATCATTAGTCAAACACAAAATTAAATCTTCTGAGCAAGCGAAAATAACAGAATTAAGGGGAAAAAGAATAAATTAGACAATCTTATTACCAGGATCACACTGCTGATAGAACTCCTCAACATCTGCAAGAAAGAAAGAACAATTAAAAAGGAAATTTAGAAAGACGACAACATTTAAAGCGGTGGAGTACCAGTGGTGAGAGCTTTAATCATGCCAGCACGACGCCCTTTGAAATCCCGAAAAACTTCCTCCACTGTTCGAGGATTATAAGACGCTCCTCCGTCCATTCCAAAACGACACCGTTGTTAACGAGAGAATGCTGTTTCAGTGACGAAGGAGGGAAAGATGGGGAAAATATTTGACTGGGAGAGCGGACTTAAAATCATGGGATTTTTTTTGTTTTATAATCACTTGGAATCCGTAATATAATTACCAATATGTCCCTTACAGCCATTGCCAATGGGGGTAGTACGTAGGTTTCGATCCATTATGACGTCAATCTGTTTTCTCTTTGTAGGCATACGTGGCAAGAGGGCGGACCCGACTTTCTCAATCCTACACCGACGTGGCCAGTCTTCAAACTTTCTCTATTGGCAGCTTTCAAACAAGAACCCGCCAAAAAGAACTCACAGATAAAAAATTTTTGAATTGCACCATTTTATAATATATTTTGTAAATAGAATATAGATTCTATTTATATTTTATTATATATATATATATATATGACATGATGTAAAATTTCAGTTTATAGATAAGTGCAAATCCAAAATAAATTAAGAATAGAATAGAGAAATTTTTAGCAAATATTAGTTTTTTTAATTCAGATATTCTTTTAGAATTACTACTCCTTTTAATTCTAGCATATTTATTAATTTCTTTCTCCAGTTTTTCTATACACACACAATACTATTTTATAAAATAATCTAAGTTACATTAAATCAATGTTTTAAATGCATTGGTTATTAATAAATATTTAAAAACAATATTTTTTGTTAAACTTACGTAAACCCTATATATGTATAAACAATTTTATATACGAATTTATATTTATTGTTTAAGTATTTAAGCTTAATAAAAACTTCTAACTTAATATATACTGAATTGTTATATTATTTATTATTTGAAAAAATTATTTTTTATTAAATTTTTATAATTTTTAAATTGAATATCATCTTTATGTAAATATTATATCAATTTTGTATATCCTAACACTGAGAAATATTTGTAAATTAATAAATAAAAATGAAAAATATTTTATCAATTTAAACTTATAATAAACTTCTAATTTGATATACTAAATTTTTATATTTTTTTTATAAATTTTGTAAAAATTAACTTTATGTAAACTTTACATATCACATGAAAATGCTTAAGCAACCAATTTTTTTTATTTACAAGAAGCCAATTATATATATTTCTTAAGAAAAAAATTTCATAACTATATATTAAACCTTGTATATAAACCACAAATATATAAATAAATAAGTGTACTCTAAATATTCAATCTTTAAACTAATAGTTGATTTTATGTGATTTCATGTGTTTTCCATCATAAAAATAGTTTTTAATTGTGTTTAATTTGAGCATGAAATTAGAATTTATTGATATATATATTATTAAAAACGTAAAACAAAACTGAAGAAGAGAAATCCAGGTCATAGAGAAAAAGAAAGGAACATTATAGTATAGAGAAAATGAGTGTATCTAAGATATGGAATATAATTAAATAAGTTATAATGAGAAAAGTTTTAATTTTTCATTGGTTTGTAAATAAAAAAGAAAATGAGTGTATATTCGTAATCAGCCCTAAAATATAAGGGGATAATTTCACCTCATACTATCTTTCAGTTTTTTTACATCATCAAACTTATGTTTTCGGATTTTCTATTTACAATCTTATATGCTTTTTTTTGCGTTACTACAGTATCCTCTCTTTTTACTTCTTCTGGGTTTTGTCTTTGGTCCAGCCCACTCTTACACTTTTCCCTTTACCAGTTGGTGTCTCAAGATTCTTCTTTCTTTTTAAATTTCTATTTTGAATTTGTTGTCTTTTCGATTTCTGCGCTCCAATTCATTATGGTTCAGCCGCTCTTTCCTCTTTCTTCCCATACTTACCCCTATCGTTTCTATCGATAGACATGACCTCTTGTCCTTTCTGCTCCTATACACCTTTTCAGTAATCCTTCTTGACTTTTGTTTTCATCTCACCGTTTCACTCTTTCATTTCCCTTTTTCCCTCTTTATTCTTTCCCTTCTTCTCTCTTTATCTTCTTCCTTTGACCTTCCATTTTCTTTTCTGTGATCATTGTGTTCATTTCTCTCCATAAAATGACTAAAACTCGTAAAACCACTCATAATAGTACCTCCGATACTATGCGTAAACTAGTTGCTTCTTCGAAATCCCCTAAGAAATCGAAGAAATCCTCTTCCATTATTTACCCCAAATCAGTTAAGTTTTTTTTAAAAAAAAAATTGTTTTAGTAGTGCTTTCCTGACAGTGTTTTCATCTATTCATTAGTAGCGGAAGAGGCGTTGAGCAAAGTCTTCATCTCCTATTTTGTCGAAGTGTCCTAGTTTGGCCAAATCTTCGAATATTTTTTTTAGTTGTTTTCTCTTTTGTCACAGGTTAAATTTTTTCTTTAATTTCTGTTTATACTAACTCATTGTTTTTTCCTTTTTTCATTTATCGAGGGTCATTCTCGTAAACATTCTTCTCATTCAGACAATGATTCTGGCCATTCGATCACTGTTGGAGATGACAGTTTTAACGTTGTTTCGGAGGATGATGATGTTAATCTTTTGGTTTTTGTTCTTTTTTTTAAATATTTTATCATTTTCTCCATTTAACTAATTACTTCATTTTTCAAATTTTCAAGTTTACAAAACCAAAACGAAGAGATCTAAGCCATCCTCTTCTGTGAATGGCGTAGTTGTTTTTTACACTTTTTATTTTTTTTTTAGTTTTTGTTTTTATAGCACACGTTTGTAATGTGTTTTTGTTTTCTCAGGTGGTGGATTCATTTCCGAATGTTAAGGTATATGTAGTTCAACTACATATAAACTTTTTTTTAGAAAAATAAGTGTGTGTTTTTCCTTTTTATATATTATTTTAAATTTTAAATATATTTTTAAAAAATTTTATATTTTGCTTTTTCCTATTAAGTTTTGATTCTTCAACTACATATAAACTATTTTTTCATAAAAGTATGTGTTTGTCATTTTCAGACCTATTGCGTTTTTTTATCTTTTTTTACATTATTTTTTATGATTTGAAGTTTTCTTTGAATTTTTATAGTTCATTTTTCTGTTTTTAAATTTGTTATCTAAATTTAAATAAAATGTTTATTTTTAGTTATTTTTTTCATTTTATGTTGATAAGTATGTTTTAATGACATTAACCTTGGGATAAGGTTCATTTTTAACCCGAACATTTGGCTGAAAGTATCAATTTGACCCTAATCAATTTTTTGGCTCAAAGTTGGCCTTAACATATGTGTCGTTACACAAAAATGGTCCTCCGTTTGTGGACTCTTTAACAGAATCAGACGTGGGATAACAGCGTGCGTACGTGTACAGTTAAAATTGAATATAAATTGAACAACATGGGATTGATCCAACTTAAGATAAGCTGATTGGAATAATGACCATTATTGTAAACTCATTCAACAACTAAAACGACATCATCTCTACTTTCTTCTTCCATTCTCTTCTTTAAAAAATTGATTCTCAATCTCTCTTCTTCATTCCCTCGCTCTTCATAAATGACAACCTAACTCCCTTAAACGACAACAATGATGAAGACTTTATCTTCCTCCTTAAAGACGATATAGTATTCCCCAAAACAAAAATCCTGCCCAAATTTCAACGACTATGATAACTATTTCAACTTAGGAAATAAAAATGATACCTTCGACGCTGGCAATGATTCTGATTCCTACAAAGAACCAAAAATCAATGAGAAAGACGTGGTGGTGT
>CANYCX010539721.1:0-10714 GCA_948193385.1 Breynia disticha f. nivosa
AAATTCTTGACATATGTCATCACAATAATAGAATAAGAAATCAAAGAATATCAAATTTGTAATGAATATTATAATAAAATTGAACAATTAATGTAAAGCAACATAATGCTCGTAGAAATAAAGTAACTATAAATTTTAATGTTCAAATTATGGGCCCAAAAAGTTGTTTGTGTTAACTCTTCAGAAGTTCCAACGATAACGTAAATTGCAATCATAGGAAGACTAGAATTTGTTTTCTTAATGAAAACACAGACATACACAATCCTCTAGATTGTTTTACTTTATACAAAGATCATTGTAACTTAATTGAATATATTTCTCTAGATTTTGAGTTACATGTTTCAGGCAGTTTTAGTCCTTCAGGGACTTTCATAAATATGTCATTATCAAGTGATTCATAAATATATAGTAACAACATCCATGAGTTGCATATGAAGTCCATCTAAATTAGTCCAAAACTTTACATTTCACAAATGCGCTTAATTTATCCAGAATTGTATCTTCTCATTTTGTCCAAACTTTTCTTTTCTGACATTCCTCAATAAATTTAGGTTCAATATCACCGTTGTCATTTGCAATATCAATTGTCATTGTATATGCATATACATTATCAATAATATTTCTATCCCATCTTTTTCTGTATGGGCATAGTTGACTGAGATCTCATTATTTTTGCGTGTATGAACATCTACAGGATTTATTTTCATGCTCTTCAAGAGCATTGGTGATATAGAGAATGTCATTTTGCTTATTCTATTTCTTTCTTGGATTTTTATCTTTAGAACCAAGTGGCCTACCAGGCTTCTGGTGTGTCATGGAATCATTTGCTATATTATCAATTTGTTGTCCTACCAGGACGTCAATTCTAATTGGAAAATTTTCAGCTAGCTTATGTGATTCTGTAACTCGTTTGGGATCACAAGATGCATCCAGTAGCTGGTTTGCTATACTTTGTAAAGGGGCAATCCTTTGAACTTCTAGTTCACATTCTTTTGTACAAGGATCAAGATACTTTAATGATGGCTTATTCTAGGCCATTTTTTTAATTAATTGCTTCTTCTCTCTCCCCCTCAATTTAGGAAACAAAGCCTTCAATGTAATTTCGTCGACATTATCAAGACGAATTGTTTTGATAGCCTATTCTGAAAAAAAATGTTCTTAATCAAATTATTTGAGCTAGTAATCTTGCAAATACCACATTTCAAGTGGATAATAAACATACATGACACCATTTGGTTGATGCATCAACCCATACCATAACATAATTGAATGGTCCACATATATCACCTTGTATATGCTCCAAAAATTTAGGTGATTCATTTTTTTTGCATAATGAAGGCCTGATAATTAACTTTACTTGGGAGTAAGCTAAACATGTTCATTTGACTCAAGAATCTTCTGATTCTTTAGAGAATGTTCACATGAACTTTCAATAATTTTTTGCATCATTGTAGTTCCAAGATGACACAATTGATCCTGTCAAATACAAAAAAGTATTTAAATTAGTAAACTTCGTGTTTACTATTGTATTTGCTTTAGGCAGCATATGTATTTGTAATATGATCTAGATTTATATAATTTCTCTAATACATATTTTTTTTCCATCACTAATTTGTGATATAGAGATACTCTTAATTTCTCTCATTTGTTGCATCAACAATGATAATCATTATCACAATTATCTTTAAAGGCAACAAGATTTTGGAGAGAACAAGACACTTAAAAAAATTGTGTTTCTCCAGGTAGTGGTATATTAGCTCTTCCAGAGCCTTTAATTATTCTTTTAGAGATATATTAGCTTTTTCAGAGCATTCAATTATTCTTTCACAGAAGATATTATATGCGCATAAACTTCTCTCATTTTTAGTTGAGAGAAATATTTCTTATCTTTTATTCTAAAGTATGTAGTTGTACAACCCACAAATCATCATCTTTATTTGAAGTGATTGATAAAATAGTTCTTTAGGAACTTTTAATTTTATAATACTAAATTGTTGTAATGTTTAGTTCTTGAAGAATTAGAAGAAATACAAAGTATTAGTATACAGTTCTTCAAGAACTTAAATTAATATTGATTCTTCTAGAATCATATCAATTCTTCAAGGATTGAAATTAATAAATTTATAAATATTATAGTTCTTTTAAAACTTTTAACTTAATAAAACAAGATTGTTAGAATATTTAGTTCTTTAAGAACTAAAAGAAAGACAATATATAAGTATATATTTTTTTAGGAACTTAAACAAATTGGTTCTTCTAGAACAATTATTAATTCTTCAAGAATTTAAATAAATAAATTTATAAATGTTAACTCAAATAAATAAAAGTATATAGTTCTTCAAGAACTTTGAGAAAATATGTTATAGTTCTTCGAGAACTTGAGAAAATATTATATTTCTTCAGGAACTTTGAGAAAATATATTATAATTATTTGAGAACTTGAGAAAATATATTATTGTTCTTTGGGAATTTGAGAAAATATATTATAGTTTTTGTAGAACTTGAGAAATTAGTTCTTCGGGACATGATTCTAACTCAATATTGCACGCAGCGGAAAGGATTAAAAACAATAAAAAAATGTCAATCACAAGCCAAGATCAGCATACTACAGTTTAAGACCTTCAATAAACTAAATTTGATTGATCACATTTGAAGCGTGTTTTAAAACTGATGAACACTAAGAGTAAAGCCACACACCAATGAAGGACCTGTCAAATAATGACCGATCGGTTACTCCTTTGTTAATGGCTTACCTTGAAGATTAAGGAACAACACTTTGGTCCTTGGCTTTGGACGGCACTAGCTCACAAAGGATGATAGATGATTCCTTTCCATCTCCATTGTAGCAATTCGGCCAGCAAAATGGAACAGCTAAGGAGAGAGAGAAAAATCACCCCTTTAATAGAATCATGTATAACCCATTTTGTGTGTCAATTAACATACAAATTTGGAGTCTGTATCACCACAAAAACGGAAACGCCATCATCAAAATGGATGACATATTTTTAAGGGAGAACACATAGAGACATATATTTAAGATTTATTAATAAAATAGATGACATTGAGATATTATTACAATATGATGGTACTTGAGAGAATCTTGAAAACTTTTAAATTATTTTTTAATTAAAATATATTCTAATCTAAAAATAAATAAGAATACATAAAGACACATTTTATAAATACAAAAAAATTATTTATATAGACTGAATGCATATAGACTAGTTTTTAATATTCGTAATTTAGGTATTGCTTGAATAAGACTGAAAATGGAATGATGTTAAAATTTTTCAAAACTGTTGTGTAAGTGGTAAGAATACAGAATCATCTTGCAATTATGACATCTTAGCAGAGAAAATTTATTCAACTTTAGAATAAACACAACAAACACATATAGATAAGTTCTTGTAAACTTTAGTATAAACACAATACAATAGGAAAAGAAATCTCTATAAAATTATAAAATTTAAGATAATTTTCTAGTAATAACTATAACAATGACATAAATCTAGAGTTTTACAAAAAAAAATTGAGCACAAAAATATGATAAATTGAGATTAAACACATAACAACAAAATCACAATATGTTTATACACGATTATAAAAATTAAATAAATTATCAATATAAATTTAAATAAAGACACTAAAATTTTACTAAATAAGTCTAAATGTATGCAAGACACACTTCTTGGTTTTCAAATTTTGAAGTTCTATAGATTTTTGTTGTTGATTTTCTGTAAAGTAAAATTCTGAAAATGAGTGATAGATTAAATTAAAAATAATAAAAACCTTTTGAAAAAAAAAATAAGAGTGTTTGATTGTGTTTTTCTCTCTTAAAACGTATAAGGCAAGATTTGCAGTTGATTTTATTTTTTAAAATTTGAATAAGAGATGATGGGGCAATGTGCATAACTATAATTAATGAATTAATATAACATCCCTAAAAATATGCTTCTTAAAAATTAAAATTGAAAATAACTATCATATAAAAAACATCAATTACAAAATCTAAAATATGTCCATAATTGTTAATTAAAAGTTATTGTAATTTTAATAAATATTAAAATAAAATTGTCATTTTAGAGAAAAGAATAATAAAAATGTCATTTTAGATGAATCCAAACTCAACATGAGATTTTTGAATATAATATTTAAAAGGGTCTCTTTTATATAATTATCACTCAAAAATGACCAAGTAACGCGCCAAGCCCATGTTCATTTGACTCCTCTCTAACACCTCACAAATTTGTCTTTTAAAAACGCAAATATATGACTGTTAAGGAAATACTAACAATACTCTTCTAGCTAGTTTTTCCTGTGCGATCCTATTGGTTCGTTCGAATTTGGCAATAGGAATTAAATATTCCTAGAGGTCATATTCTAACAAGTCATTACGACAAACCAATTTGAATGAGAATATGATTAGCATTTAGTGGCCTAATGCAATCCCACATAGTCTTTACCCTTGAATATCATAATTATCATAAGGCTTGAACGAGTCATCCTTAACTATTTTAATTCCTTCTTAATGTCCCAATGATATTGAAGATTTCATATAAAAAATGAAACTCATTATTTTCATTTTTGTGCGGCCACACTTTTCACTTCACTAATCAAGAGGCCTGTAATATTTTGTCTCTTTCGAGAGGGGTAATCCCTTCAATTCTCCCATGCTCTCTAACATGGACCAGTGTGTACCTTATTGTACTCAAACTTGTTATCCTGTTATGGGTGTGTTAGGTGTATGTCAAAGTACACAGTAATCCATCTAGAGTTTCATAGTGATTTCAGATCTAAAAATTCTAATGTAAGACTTGCATATGAGAACCACTTACGAATCAGTACAATGTAGTATTCTCATTGTACTGATCTAATCCAAATACCATTTCTTAATCATGCATCAATGATTTCTAATTGACACTCAATATTCTTGTGTTCCTTAGGATTGAATCCACAAAACCAACAGAGTATGATGGACTTAATTATTGAACAAATAAGAATATTCTGAATGAGTTCTCTTACTTCAAGGTCCAATAGACATATGTCTCACATATGTCAACTAAGTACTAAGATTTCATTCAAGGATGTTCTATCAACCAATATTCATAGAAATATAAAATAGAGAAAATAAATGCATCATTTTATTAATTAAAATAGTGTATTCAGTGTATAAGCTTATGTCAAAAGGTTCTCACATATCCCTCGTTTTGATCTAAAGGAACCTTCTTTGTCAATGGATCTAATACATTGTCTTTAATAGCAAACTTATTAATATTAATGTCACCACGCTTTATGATGCCTCGAATCAAGTGGCACCTCCTGAGTATGTATTTGGAATTAGGATGTGATCATGGCTCCTTTGCCTGTGCAATGGCCTCATTGTTGTCACAAAAAAATTTCAATAGGACTATGATGTTTGAGACCACTCTTAATCTAGTAATAAAATTTCCTAACTTAGTACCTTCCTTTGTAGTCTCACAATTGGTAATATACTTAGATTCTTTAATAAAATCAACTAATCTCCTACTTGGAGCTCTGCCAGCTAACAACACCACCATTCAATATGAATACATATCCAGACTGCGATCTAGATTCCATATGGTTGGATTTTAAAGTGAAATCCTTTATGACAAAATCTTCCTGATCACCACACACCAAGAAGTAATCCTTAGTCCTCTTAATGTACTTAAGGATTGCTTTAACAACTTCCAAGTGTTTCATACCTAGGTCTTGTTGAAATATACTAGCAAGGCTTAATGCATGTGCAACATCAAGCCTAATAAACAACATAACATACATGATAGAGCCAATAATATATTTGTATGCTTCATGTTGTCTCATTCAGAATGATTCTGGTGGCATTGCTCTTTAGTAAAATTTACTCCTAAATTCACAGGTAGGTTACCTTTCATTGAGTTACTCATATTAAAATTTTTCAATACTTTGTCTATGCATTTTTCTTTACTTAGTCCCAAGATCCAGTGTGATCTATCTCTGTAGATCCAGATACCAAATATCATATCGACTTCACCTAAGACTTTCATCTAGAAACATGCCTCAACCATTGTTTAACACTAAGTAGTGTTATGATGCATTCCCTATAAGTAGAGATGGCAATGGGGACGGGGACCTCTAAGGACCCCATCCCCCGTCCTTGTCCCTGAATTTCAAACTTGTCCCCTCTCCCCATCCCTGTCGGAGGTGGTATTTTTGATACCATCCTCGTCAGGTATCTCATACACACACACACACACACACATATATATATGATAAAATAAATGTCTCATTTTATTAATTAAAGTAGTGTGTACAATGTATTTGAGCTTGGGCTAAAACTAGCAAATACATTTTGTGACTTTCAACAATATTGCTTAATCATACACTAATTAAGAGAGACTCCTTTCAAGGTTCATTTTTGGATTTCATTGTTGATTTTATTAAATACATTATAACTTCAACAATGTCATCTTTAATCAAAGAAGATTTTTCTTCTTTTTAGGGTCTCTTCAAGAGAATCCAAAATAATTTTACATTGACACTATCTGGAACATATATAGAATAATATTATTACATAATAAATTTTTAATAAATATTACATTGACACTATAATTTTATTATAATTTGTTGTCAAATTAACACATTTGAAATAATTAAAATATTTATTTTAATTAATTAATCTACAACACTTATATACTAATGTCAATATATAAATAAAGTATATAATAATTTTTTAATACATGTTAAAAATATATTGTAATTGTATTGAAATTTTATTTGACAAATTGTTACATTTAAAACAACTCAAAATACTAAATTTTAGTCAATTTTAAATGAAATAAATACTTATGGAATTCAAGAATATACAAAAATAAACCAAACATTCTAGAATATGTTTAGTAATATGTCTGTCAAAAGTTAGAAAAATCTATTTGCCAAAAAAATCTGTAAGTGCCACTACGTGTCGACAAGTGTGAGAATGAACAGTAAACATGCTTGTGGGCGACTCCCAGTCACAGGCTTTCATGCACACCACGTGTCGACTTTTGGTTGGCTACTCATTATTCATTTGATCAATTTACGGTTGGATCAAGTTGGGCATGTATTTAGGCCAGATCAAGCCAAATAATGCATTGTTTGGATACTAAACAATTCGTCGTGTCATGTCAAACGACACATTGTATGAGTTTAAAATCTAATTGTCGGTCGTTCAACCCAACCAACATCATTTTGGAATAAATGAAAGGCACATGCATTGTTTTAAAACAAATAAGGAACTAGACCAATGGTGGTACGTGCACACCACGTGCCACCTTCTAACATGTTTGTAACAATGAAAAATTGACATCCCGCATTGTTTCAACCTTTTGAGGTCAATTTTATGGTCAAATTTTACAAATTTTATACTTTATATTTTGGAACTATACTAGCCTAATTTTTTTGTCTAATTTGAGTGACAATTATGCACAACAAAATACTAAATTTATTTCCTTCGGTGACCTCAGCACTTTAGAAATTGATTCTAGAATTTTAAAAGCCTTTACCTCTGATACTAATAAAATTGTTCGGATTACTAACCTTGAATTTTGCTTGACATAGCAGAAGAAAATCTTAAACACGTTGAGGACACACTTGAGTCTACACACGTCTACACGTAGAGAATCAAGCGATATTTTGCACTCAAAACTACTCCAAAATGTCTCACCGATCGCCCTAACTAGGAGAGAGAAAATTTAGAATTCTTATTCTAAATTTCAAGATTTCTAGTCTAAATATTTGGAGTGTGAAATCTGAAGTAGGAATGTTTGATACCATTTGGTAAATAAGTACTTTTCAATTCAAAAATGTATTTTAGTCCCTAAACTAAAAATACTTTTAATTTAATTCTCTTATCAAATAAACCATAATTAATGCCCATGAATTTATGTCCTATTTATTTATTCAAGCATCTCGGGACATGAATTATAAAATGACAAATAATTGAGACGAAAAAATCAAGACAATGGGCCTAGTGTAATTACACGGTTGTGTGCTAATTGTGTAATTTACATTACACTGGTAGGGAACCCTCACAGGCCATGACACGACCATGTCAATTGGTTGTGTGCTTTGTTTTTTAATAGACACAGGCTCGACACGACTGTGTATACTATCTGTGTGTTTTTTAACAAAGAATTATATATAGACTCAAAACCATATTAGAAAACATTTTCACCAAATACCCACAAAACACCTCCCTTTTCCACTCCAAACACTTCCCAACATTTTCAATCGAACTCTACGAGGATCTTGCCTTGTGGACACAGCCTAATTAAGGTAAGGGTTCTATCTCCTTAACGTATTTCAAATTTTGTAGTAGTTAATGATAAATGTGAAGTTAGGGTTATAAAATGGGGGTTGGTTTGTGAAATTGAAAAAGAAATATGGTATAGGGAGTGAAGAGGATGAGTGAATGTATAATAGCTAGGGTTTTGAGAAGTGGGTATGCTAAAATTTATGGATTTTGAGTTAAAATGGAAAATAGAAAGGAATATGATGATAAAATTTAACTAATGCCTTGTATAGTGTAATTGGGATACAAAAATTCAAAGCAAGAGCGAGGTCGAGTGATGGGATAGCTAGGGCTTCGTGGAGTTTAAGGTAAGTGTAAAAACTCACACCTACCTAACTATTAAATTTATGTGCTTGATTAAAAATAGTTGATTTAATAAGAATTGATAAAATGTGTGAAAAGATTTGGATGTTATGAATTGTATATGTGATTGTTTGAAGAAGCTATGATGAATTGATGATTTTGATGAGTTGAGCTTGATGTGAGTGACTTGGTATGTGTTATGAATAATTGAAGTTTTATTTGAATTGATCTAAAGTGTGAACATGTGCAATTGTGATGTATGTTTAAGTGATTGTGAAAATAGCTTAAGGGTGTGATTGTAAGAATGTGTAAACGTATTGGCTAAATTAAGTTATGAAGCTTTTGTTATGTAATGAATGTTTGAATGAATTGCACATTATTTAATAATGGATTGTGGTGAATGTTATGTGTGGGAATTTTGGTATATGATGGTTGTTAAGTCATGTTGAAAAGATTGAAAGTAGTGAAGGTGAATGTGCACTGACAATTGAATAATGAAATTACGACATGTGATTATTCTTATGAAAATATTCTCAAATGCATGACATATCATACATGCATCACTAAGCACAATGCATTAAGAGTCCCAATGGATGCACAGGTACATAGAGTCACCAATGGGTGCGGAGCAGTTATGGGTTCTAATGGGAACAAACATCCAAACATATAGCTAAAGGTACAAGATTCCAATAGAGGAGTTAATAGGTGCACTAGGATGGATGCATAAGTCGAGAGCTCAGAGGCACAAGATGTTATGAATTGGGTACCAACAAGTACATAAGAAAAGAGAAAAAGTGAGGAACATTTCATATGCATCCTAATGATCATGCAAATATGAGAAAAAATGCATAATAAGATGAATATGAATGTTGTGAAGCATTTTTTCCATTATTGAAAATCATTATGAATGATGAGTATAGGATGTGTAAAGCATGATCATTATATGATCATGATAAATGATTGAAATAAGATGAGTACATGTGAATGGCAAGATTATGGATATGTGTGTTTTGTTAAAATGGTTGAATGCATGTTGCTTGATGCATATGATTTACGGATTGATAATTGATTTTGTGAAATGTGTAAAATGAGTGAAGTATGTTAAGGCATAGCCTTAAAGAATAAATATTGTCGTAGAACTGCTTATTGTAAATGTTTAAGTTGATTGAATGGTTATTTATGTGAAAAAACTACAAACTGATAGGGGAATGTGTGGTGGTTATATGGGTCATGCTCAGCTCTCTGTAATGTGCCTGTAAGATGCACAGTGTCCATGTTGGTTCCACACGTGCCCTGATTGTTTTGTAAATTGCACAGTGGCGTGTACAGTAGCACGGGGTGGTGTAGTTTGTATATGTAAATTACACGGAGTGTGTTGAAGATTAACACGACCATGTACTGCTTTTAAAACAACACGAGAATAAGGCACGACCATGTTCATGACCGTGTAACACGTAAATCAATACATAACAGATAAGTATCTATGGAATTATTAGAATAAGTTTAATATACACTCATAAAAAGGTAGTCAATGGCCAAAAAATAACATATCCAATTAGCTACCTTAGGGATCTGATCTATATACATGAAATTGCCAAATAACGTATTTGAACATAAGAAATAAGTGTGTATATTTTACATAGTCAAGTAAGTATATTGGCTTATACAGTTACTAAGTTTATAAACTCACATATTGTGTTTGTTGATAGCTGGGACGGAACGACAGGAGGGGCGGAGGGGGCGGCCGCCCCCCCTTATCGCCGGTGGAGCAGGAGCACCGCTCCCCCATATCGTCGGAGAAGGAGGAGCGGTTGTTAGAACTTGAAAGTTGTTGCAGTCGACAGTGGTAGGGTTTCTGAATGGTTTTTAGAGTAGACGGAAGAATTGCGTGTGGGCCTGTAGAGTTTGGTTTGGGACCATTTTTTAAAATTAGAATTGCACAAGACTTGCTATTTTAGTTTCTCTGTTTCTCGCATAATATCATTAGTAAAGTTGGTACATTTTTTTATTAATCGTACATGATACTAATATTCTTTCTTGCCATTAATACACTCAGTTTAGTTAGATTATAAATATATTGAT
>CANYCX010539798.1:0-30676 GCA_948193385.1 Breynia disticha f. nivosa
AAATGTAAATTGTATGAGTGGTATGCTCTATTTTGATTGGAGTTATGTGTGATGATTTGATGATAACAAGATAAGATTGATGGTATGGTTTACCTTGTTGTTGAATAAATGAATATGGAATTGAATATCTCGACGTATAAATATGAATGGGAGAATGTTAATGGTGATTGTGTATGTGTATAAGATTGCAAAGAATGATTGATGTTATGTTGAGTTTTATGATTGTGGGTTTGATCCTTAAAGTGTATGTTGATTTGTGTTGAATGATTAATTGTAAGAGGATGATAATTGTCATGTATTATGTATGATTAAGTTGATAAGAGAATTGTGGTGACTTGTTTTGATAAGGTATGTGTTGGGTATGTGTATAAGTTGTTAAATAGTGTCCTTGATGTTTGTAAGGATGATTATGGATGTTCATGATTGTGGTTTGATCTTGATGTAATGTGTTAATCACATGTTTAAAAAGGCTAAATGTGATGTTTAGGATGTATAATAGACTTGTGGGGATGCCTTGTGGATTGTATGGTATGTCTAATGTGAAATGATAAGTATATGTATGAGAGGAACTTAGAAAATTCAGAAAGAAGGCTACTGACCTGAAAATAACGTATGTTTAGTGGACCTAAACATACGTTAATTAATGTTAAACATACATTACTCTAGGGTTGGCATACGTTATTCTTCACCTGGGTTTGTGGTTTGGTCTGTTGATGAATATCGTACGTTAATGACTGATAAACATACGTTAATTTAGTGCAAAAACCCTATTTTGGCCCAAATAATGTTCTAATGATTATCTAAAGTACCCTAATGATTTAAAATGGGTTTCTTAGTGAATAAACACCTAAAAGGGAATGCATAAACACATGTACGATTGTTGTGGCATGGCTTTAAGGCGCCATTAGGGAGGATAGGCCGGGATGGCTGAGGACTCCCCTGCACCCCAACATAGTAGTGACACTGAGGGACATCCTTACTGAGTATTAAAAATACTCACCTGTTTTTTGTTGGATTTTGTGCAGAGTGACAGGTGTCAGCGACGGGACCACGTGATCAGCGAGGCTAGCGGTGCTATATTGAAGGTCGGGCTCCAGTTGTTAGAGTTGTTGTGAATGCTTTTTTATGTATGCCTACATTAGCATGGATGGATTTTATATACATATCATTCTAAGTGTATTTCCACAGCTTTCGCATTTCAAACTATTGTCGATATACGATTTGTATTTATGTTTTGGGAAAACTATGATTTCATGTTATCTCTCCTACAACTTATGTTTTAAAAGAAAAAAAATGGTGCGAAAATCGATTTTATTCGGAAACGAACTTTGTAAAATTTGGCATCACAGAAACCGTTTCCCAAGTAGATCTATTTTCAGAGTCATTCCAGAGGATCAGAACGGGTTGGAGAACGACCTGGGCAAATAGTTCCCCAAACCGTTCTATTTTGGAAGCTGTCTAGAAAGACAGAACGGCTGGAGAACGGCATGGGCATGCCGTTACCCAAAATGTTCTATTTTGGAGAAGATCCATAAGGTCAGAACGATCTGGAGAACGGCATGGGCATGTCGTTCCTCAAACTGTTCCCCTCTTGTGGACAGACTAAAAATGTTATTGTTTTAAGGTCCGTCGAATACAAATGTTTGAACGCGCGTGTGATTACTTGATTGTTTGACATTGTGATGTAAGTTATCAATATTTTATAGATTATATGATTTGAGTGAATGTAAAAAATGTCATGGAAAGTTGTCCATTTCGGTAAATGTTGTTTATTGAGTTTCACAACTCATGTGTTTTATGTCTGCCATATTAGCAGGGACTTGAGGGGATTTGACGAGAAGGTGGTGGATTATTTTGCTTACTCTGACTCGTACTTAAAAACTCGAAGGACCAAGGTGGACCTTTCACTATAGCTATTTTGTTTATATGTCATACAAATGGTTTGTAATGAACATGATAGTGCATACATGTATTTTGCCAGGTTATAATTGAAATGGGATCAATTGGGTTTCTTTTCTTTTATAACCATATGCATTTTGTAAACGTTGTTAAATTTTGGGATGTCCCACTTGTAAACCTCTTATAGTTTTTATGAAATTGTATATTCTATATTTGAAAGCATCCAAAAGGATCCTTATTTTTCTTATACTAGTGAGATTTCAAATTGTTATTTTTCAAAATTTATGAATTCCGAGTCTGAGTACCAATTGAGAGATATAAAAATACGAAATAAGTGGTAGTCTAATTTGGGGGTCATGAGAAGACACCAACCTTCTCTTCTCTTGGCAGCAACAATCAACCAGAGCATTACATCCTGTTATTTTGGCAATAAGAAAAGGTTGTACTTATACTGATTCCAAGACAAAGGGAAGCGGCCACACACCTACTCCCTAGGGGTGAGAAAAAAAAAACCAAACCGACCAATTCAAGTCGAAACCAAATCGAACCAACCAGATTTTAACGGTTTTTAGTGGTTTGGTTTGGAGTCGGATTGGAATTTTGTTTAGTTCAGGTTCGGGTTGGTCAATTTCCAAAACCAAACCTACCACTCTTATTTTAATATTCACACATCAGTAATTTAGTATAACCTTCTAGGGAGAAGGTCACCACATCTCACATAAAGTTTGACTTTTCCATAAATACGACTTTCTGAAACCTATACCACCATATGTCACCTTTTCAAACTTATTCCACAAATCCACAATCCACGACATATCCACAAAACATCCACACATTAATCAATTTTTGGATATATTGTGGATATATTATGGATATTAATTTTTTTATAAATGTCCATAACATATCCACAAAGTATCCACATATTGATAAATGTGTGGATATGTTGTGAATATATCGTGAACATTGATTTTTTATAATATCCACAAGATATCCACAAAGCATTCACGTATATAATAAATATGCACGACACATCCACAAAGTATCCACACATACAAACCGTCCACACATATAATTTTAATGCGGCACTAAAAACCCTAGCCGTCATAGACCTCATTTATAGATTATCCACACTTTATCCGCAACGTATCCATAAGTAGTATCTTTTTTGAATTTACAAACACAAACATACAAATATACAACTATAATACATACAAATATACAAATATAATTTCAATCTTCAATTATTATTTTCATTCATTCCACAACTGTAATTTCTCGTTTGTTTGAACAATAATGAAGAACTGAATCCAAACTTTGAAGCAGCAAAATCAACCTCTATTAGATTATTCTCCAACCTATGTGCTCCAATCACAACTGAAGTTCTTGGTTCGATGCCTCCATCTACAAATCCAAGACATAAAACATCATTCTTGGCCTGGACCATTGAGTTGGCTCCAAAAATCCTCCACATCACACTTATAGAACTGTTATATAATTTTTAGCAAAATGAAATGCTAAGGAGAAGAACTCAAAAGTTGAACTTGGAGAATCTGGTGGTGTTGCTAGAGTTGCAGATGAAACTTGTCGAGGAAAACCGGAACGTGGACTCTAACTTGCTCTCAATCGAAGCTCCATCTCCACAAATCCAAACCAACTCTGATTTTTTAGACAAGTAATTGATTCTAAATAGCTCACACTGGTTCTACGTTAATGCATCTGGATGCAAGGATATAGTCAATTTTGGATCCTGATTCGTGGAATTTATGTGATATTTTATATGTAATATTTTGTGGCATATGTTTCCAAAAGTGTTATTTTATGAAATAGTTTGGGTGAGATTATATTAAAGGAAATTAAACACTATATGATGGTATTTATGTCTTTTTCCCAACCTTCTACAATCCCAAACCCATTAATACACCCAAACCTATTATGAAACCCAAACCTTGAAACCCATCACACAAGTCCAATTAGACACACACATCGACACCCAACCCTAAAACTCATCCCACATTCCCACACTTCACACAGCCGCTCAACCAAAACACTCTGTTCCTCTCAGTTCACACTTCCCATAATCGCTCGACCAAAACACTCTGTTCGCACCTCACTCAGTTCCTCAAATCGTCAAGATGGTCGTCATACTTGTTACTTCCTCACAAACTCATCAGTCATCACGTCGCTCTCCCTCTCATGTTGCTGCCTCGACTACGTGAGGTAGGTGGCACACTCGTTAGTTTTCTCAGCATCTTTCCCTCTTATATCCTCGTCAGTTCTCTCATCATCTTAGTTCTAACATTTTATTTTTCTTTTTTTATCAGGTTAAGCTTAGATTGCAAATCTCTGTTTGGATTTTGTAATGAGCCACGCACATGGAAGTTATTATGAGTTTTAGGATTTTTAATGGATTTTTACCCTAAACCGTTGTGTAAAGTCCTAAAACTATGACAATTTTTTTTATCAATTTTCTTTGCTTTGTTTTCGTTTGATGTCTTAAAATTTTAATGCTAATATTTTAGTTTTGATGTCTTTGATTTGATTTTCTTATATGTAACTGAAACCTTGACTAGTTTTTTGTAGCTTTGATCAATGTATATCACTGGAGTTAGTGTTCTAATAATAAAAAAGAATGGTTCATAACTTCCTTAAGCTCCATTTGACATGATAATTACAATTTACACTATTGTTGTTGATGTTGGCAATTAAAAAGACGGTAGAACAATGTATATTAGTGGAGCTAGAACAATTGTTTTGAACAATGTATGTTACTCAATCTAGAACCATTATTAGCAATTAAACAATAGTTTTCATAGCTCTTGATCAATGTATATTAAAATATTATTAAAATAAAAAAAAAATAAAGTGGTTTGGGTGAGTTGGATTGAAATTTGGGATTTTTTCAACCCGATAACTCGAACCGATAAAAAATGGTTCAGTTTGGTTTTTGTCTTTAATAACCAATCAGTTCGATTTGACTTAGAAATTTTTCTAACCCGCCTTAGTCAGTTTGGTCTAAAAATTTCTTTTCAATCCGGCTAAACCGACAAATGCGCATTTTTACTGCTCCCCTGTGCTTCCGTCCTTGATTGTTTTAATCTTCACGGAAACATTTGTCTCTACCAAGATTGGGAAAAGAAGGGACCTCGTAGGGCAAAAAACGACCCTATAGTTCCTCATGTGATAGTTCTTGAAGGATCATCTGGAGGATAGCTAACGCATCACGGCATTTATATTTGAAAAACATAGAAATGTTGGTAGATCCACAACGACCTTGTCCTTAAGAACACCAATATGTATTGATTTTAAAAACAGTGCATGTATTATTACCCTCGCCAGCTGCTCTCACCTGATTAGGATAAACCATTGACGAAGTCGTTTTCTTCATCATCTTATTTCTTTTTACGTTTGCACCAATCTTTTTCAAACATGTCCAAATCTCTCAAAACATTGTAGGCTGTCTCATAAATTAAAGCGTTACAATCATATCCCTTTCCTGTTCGAATTAACGGTAGTGATCACGTTTTTTTAAAAAAAAAAACATGTCTTTATTATTGTTAGATTAGATAATTTCGTATTCGGTTAATTTATTCATTTTATAACATGTATAAAATTATATAATTTAAAAGATAAAAAGTCACATAATATTTTTATTATGTATAAAAAATAAAAAATACATAATTTTGTATAATCAATTTAATAAATTATATAGCATCCTTAAGTAAGAATTTTAATATGACATTCCAGTTGGTAGAAAAGAGACTTCTTTGATTACATTTTTTCTTTATAATTGATGCGGGTTCTTTTCCACTAATTCTAATTTTTTTTTTCAAAACCATTTGATATTCTAACTTTCGATGAGGACTAATCAGAAATTTGAACGAGAGACATAACTTCTTCATTAGAACAACTCCGCTAGAATTCTATTATATGAGTACATCAAACCGAACCTCAACTAATACCTCATTAGTCCTGATTATTCTAATCTAATCTAGTAAGACATGGCCATTTGTTTTTACATAAAAAGAAATAGTTGAAAGAGATATAAAAAGATATTGTCTCATTTGTAGAGCTAATTTCCTTTAATTTATTTTTATTAGATAAATCTTAGTCCTAACTTTTTTTCTCTAAATCGAAAACACCAAAGAAAAAAAGATTTTGGGACAGTGAAGAGCAAAAAGTCTTGGCAACATATCATTCATTTGGTTTGAAAAGTAGTAATTAGGCAGAATAGTTGGCAGAAGATCAACGATGCCACCAAAGTCTTGAAGGACACAATTATTGCCTACAATTCCATTGTCCAAAAGCTATGAAAAATTACTACAATTGACACCTCATGCTTTGTAAATTATAGTCATCTTGACTCTTGCCTAAAAAAATATTAACTTTGAAAAAATCGAATGAGTCATTTAGTAAAGTTTAAAGAGGAATATATCCACGATGTGTCGGTTAAACTGACAATTCAATCCTCCCATGAAAGTTTAAACCCGGGTTTTAGTCCGAGGAGAGTCGCCTCATGAGAGAGGAGTCGTGTCTCTCGCTCCGAATCTGGAATAATCTCTGCTAATATGTCGGGAATATCAAGAGATTCAGACAAAAAAAGAGGAATATTGTTGCAGTATACGTTATACAGCGAAAATTTCAACTTAACGTAGTTTGAAATAAGAATTATGCCTCTTTTCAGCATTTGATAAGTTATTTTCCGATAAATGAAGTAAATTAGTGAAACATATTTATATCATCAAAATGAGTCTTCAATATATGTGTTTGAGAAAGAGTGAGATCTTATTACTAATCCGCACCATACGAAACCCTTCAGAGCAAATATTATAAAAATTAAATTAAATTGGCTGGTCAAACCAATGAATTGGTGAACCGATCATTAGTACAATCTTGATTTACCATTCAAACTGATCTGCAAATGAACTAGTATTAAACAGGTGAAACAAACGAACTTAGCAATTCAACCGGTAAACAAACTTGTTTTAAATATTGAAAAAAATTAAATAATTTTATATATTTATATATACTTATTTGTATATTATATTATTTTTAAATTATCGATTCCATCAGTGAATCACTTGTTCGACCAATAAACAAATCATCTGTTCTCTTTTATAGATCAATCACCTGTTTGATTTCAACAACACTGCTCAAGAGCAAAACACAAACTCATGTTTTGCTTTTTCCTTAAAACAACTCCACATCATATACATACATATGGATTTTATTTCCCAACTTATTTATTCTTACACAACACAACTTTTTTTGTTAAAAAAAAACTCCATTAGTGTTTTTTCTTTGTTCTCATCTTTTCCCCAAAACAGTCTTACTTATTCTACCAAGTTAACTACCGTCTCTAATGGGAAAAGAGGAGACTTCCTAGGGCAAAAAACTACCCTATAGTTCCTTCCTGCAGGACATGTGAAAGTGCTTGACGGATCATCTTGAGGATAGCTATACGCATCACGGCATCTGTCTTTAAAAAACCTGGAAAAACTGGTTGGTCCACAACTTCCTTGTCCTTTAGTACAGCAGTACTGATTGGTTTTAAAAACAGTGCATGGATTATTACACCCACCAGGTGCCTTTAACTGATTAGGACACTGACCATTAATATCAGCTGTGCAAGAAATGGCATGACACTTATCTGGCCCTGGATTGGTTGGTCCAAACAGCATAGGAATGTTAAATCCGTCCACAAGGGAAATATCGAAGAAATCCAAGTTACCAAACTGGTTTAGTGCATATTCAGCCAATGTGTTTGGAGGTTGTCCCCAACCTTTGCACTCAAGAACCCCACCACAGTCCCCAGTTTCGCAACGACCCCTTCCACTTCCGTCGAAGTTACATTTAGTCCTTCCCCATATTCTAGCCATTGATGTGCCAGCAGGCACGTTGAGATTCCACGCCTGGCCGCGCTCTAGGCGACGGCCTCCACCGGGTGAGGCGGCAGCCCAGACAGTGTAAGGACACTCGTTGCGGATTTCGAAGGTGGCTCCGTTGGTGGAAACGAAGAAAAGTGTGGTGAAGAGGAGGGTGGCTAGGACTGAAACGCTTATGTGGTTCATTTTGGTTACTAGACTGTATTGTGTGAGTGATTGATGAAGTAATAAGATGCTTATATAAGGTGTTGGGAGGGGTTTGGACAGATGTTCATAATGGCAAGTGGACGTTTGTAAATTAAAGATTGAGGCGGCCAATAAACTAGCTAGGCTTGCGATATTGGATAATGGTGGAAAATTCTTAGGATTTTGTATAAAAGACCATGTTGGGCTGCTTCTCATCCTTCATCAAACTTTATCGTGACGGAAAGTTGAAATGAACATAAAGTCTAATTTTGTAGATAGTAATTCCGAATCATTGCTTCCCACTATTCAAATGTTAGGCATAATTCTTTAACATAAATCATAATAATTTTTTGATTTGTTTAATCTATTCAGTCATATGGATCAGTCCTGAAAATAAAGGGTTGAGAGGACATCTGCCGTGTCTCCTCCAACAATCACGTTTTTTTATTGTATATTTTTTTATAATACCATTTTTTTATTGTATTTTTTTCTATATTATTTTTAACTTTTTAATTTTCGCCACTCCTTTACAAAAAATTTTAAATCCACTATTGAATGTACTTGGATTAATCAAGTGATCAATCGATACATTAATTCATCTTTCTTAGTGAGAGATTTCAAGTTTAAACTTTAGATATCAAGATTTTTTGTGATATTAAAATTTTGATTGATTGAGAATTTATTCACTTTAAGTTGTGAGGTTTTGACTATTTATATCTGTATCTATTTATAATAAAGGTAAAGTAATTGTCTAATATTGTGATGTTTGGCACAACATTTAGTTGACATTTGGCGAATCAATTCAATAATAAAACAAGATATGCCAGAGATAGAATTTGAATTAGTCCATATATTACAAATTAAATTTAAATTATTCATTATCTCAAATACACACTACTCTGCATGTTTGTGGCCGCACTTTACGCCTCTTAACCCTAACAAGCAGCAAATGTATAAAGATCACTCCTTTCCTTTGGATAATAAAGCAACAGATTAATAACGGCGATTCCTTTCCTTTTTAACAATCAAAACTCAAAGCTCATTGTTCTTAATTTTCTTACCTTTTCATTTGAGTACATAAATGTGTTCACTTCTAATTTAATTCTATTCACAATGAAATAATTAGAACATCTAAGATGGTTTTGAAGATAAGAGAGATAAAAAGTCACCTTTTGTTGTTAATGAACCAGTGAGTCTAACTCATTAGAACTATTCGATATATGTCCATATTTTGAGCGCTTAGTTTTTTTGCTCATATTTTCTTATTTTTTGATCATTAGGGATATTTTCAACCCCATCCAAAACAATGTCCAAACAAGGATGACAAATGGCCTTGCAAATTTTGAATTGCATCATACGAATATTCGTGACTAAGTTTGCTCCAGTGTTAACCAAGTTTGCATTAAACAATTTGCAATGTTAAATATAAGTTAATATAGGATTTACACCTTCAATACTATAAATTAGGTCATCAAAATCAGTTCCATCACCAAGTCAGAAACCTTTAAAATATTTTTTCATTATAAGCCTTTTTAGCAAAAATAAGTGTTTTTGCTTTCCATCCCAAAATTAAAATCACCTTTCCAAAGAATTTTCTGTATACCTTAAGTGCAAATGATCCTGATCTTGACTTTGATAAATATTAATTCCAGTGGGAGCTAGCTAGGAGTTCTTTATTCGTGAAATTATTTGAGTTTTTGAAGTTGAAAATGTCTTAATTAGTCTTTGAATTTATTCCTAATTGTTTAGTAACTTCAGTGAGAGTTTTAGAGCTTAGTCTCAGTAGGAGCATTCTAAATATAAACATAAATGCTTTTGTAGCATTTCTTTTAGTTTTTGAAAACCTGTTATTATAAAATCCTACGATAATATTTTAAAGTAATCTATTGTTCGTTATCCTTTTAGTAATTCTATTAGTGAGCTATAGAAGGTATCTCATTCAAATTATATGTTCTTGGATTAACACAATAAGACTGTTAGTGACATTTATTAGATCAAAAGAAAATTTAGTATATGTTGACCTAACCAAAGTAATAAGAATGAAATGATACTAGTTTGAATGAATTTTAGTTATGTACTAAAATGATCAACCCAAAAGGCAAAGATCTATTTAAATCAAGTTGGATACAAAATTTAATGTGAATTGTTTAATGAGAGCATTAACAACCACAATTTCGTTTGAACAACAAAGTTGAAACGAATTTGTGAAACTTTTTCACTTGTTGTAAAATTTATCTCAACGAGATTGAGTCAAGCAGACTAATCTAATCTCAAGACTCATTAATCTTATAAGGAGATTCAAACTATGAGATCTACATGTTAAACATTGTGTAACTTATAGTACAAAGTTACAAACAAATGAGTGTTTAAACTTTGTGAGTTAGAGAGAGATTGATATTTTTATATTAGTTATGATTTTACCATGTATATTTTGAGGTGAATTTTGCTCATTCTAATTTGTGTATAAAAAATACACATATATATAGAATTAATCAATCTAGTGTGGTTTGAATGACATATGAGTTAGCCTTAAAAATGAGATTTTAAGAAAACTTTATTTTTGATAATTAGTTTTTTGATAATAAATTTGTATCCATATATGATGACATAGAGAAAGAGATTAATTAAAAAACTTACTCTATAGCAATTCACATATGGTACATCTTGTCAGGGACGGAGCCAGAAGTTTTCTATGGTGGGGGCACCGAAGTTTCGGTGAGTTAGCGAATCATGTAATGCACATAAAGTTTTCCAGTACTATAAACATGGCAATGGAGTTCCTTTAACCATATGTTAGAAAGCTACTCATTAGCTCCATTGCAAAAAAAATTTAGCCACAAGAGATAGTATAGTTCAGACTTAAACATCAAACTTAAACCCGAAAGGTCAAATACATGTCTGAAGAACTAGATTAATAAATAATAAATAACTAATCCACGGTTTATTAATCTTAACTTAGCAACTAATTAATCCATCAATAAATGAAGAACTAAACATTTAATTATTTCATAAAAAATTAATCTAGTATTTTTTTTGTCTGAGTCTCGGTATCCCGATCCACTGGGTCGAGACTAATTCGGTTCGAGAAAGGTTCTGAGTGGTTAGATTTTATTTTCCTCTCAAAAGGTGTTGTGGATAAAAAATTAATTATTAAAAAATTAATCTAGTATGACAACCACTACCTGACAAAAGCAATAATGATTAACCCCACTCCCTGGCTCCTCTTCTTTTTCTGAATTTTCAAGAGTCTAAAAGTCACATCTCAACAGACAACACGGCAACACCAACCTTTCCTCTCTTGTGCATCACTTTTTTCATACAACCAATTCATCTTCTTCCACAATCCACCTTAACTCTCAAACACTAACCAAAACCAGTAAACCATACCTCCAGCCAAGTCCTCGCCTTCCTCTTCCTCTTCCATCAGCTTTGGCGGTGCCCCCACCACTACACCAGCTCCGGTGGGGGCACAAACTTCTTTTCGCCGGTCGGAACGCCCACACTACACCTTCTCCGGTGACACTGGTGGGGGCACGAGCCCCCACCAGCACCCACCTACATCCGTCCCTGTTGTCTACATAATCTAAACGATAATGGAGAAAATTTTTCTATTTATTTGAATTTGTTTTATCAATGTTAGAAATCAAAATTGAGAGATTTTTTTACAATAATTTAAGAATTTTGTTGTTTATTTCAATTTTTAACTTAGTGGTAAGGGTTTTTTTCATTTTGTTTTTCAAATAGTGCAATATAAAGAGAAATTTAATTAAGCATTCTTAGGAAAATGAAGAGTAAGAATTTTTAACAATGAGATGTTTGATCATTTTGGAGTAGAAACAACTTATTGATGGAAGATAGAATAAAAATACATCGCATCTAAGTCAGTAAAGTCATGAAGGGAACAACCACTACAAACATATGAACAGGGACGAAGTTAAAAGGTAAGCGACATGAACAATAACTCTATCTTGTAGTAGCTTATGTGCTCTATGTTCTATTTTTTTAATTTTAAAATAGTATGAACTTGGTCTAATCATTATTACATTACCATTACCATGCATGTTCATACCAAATTTAGACTATTTAATGAATATTTTTATAAGATATTTCATCGCATCCGGACCAAACTCAAACTTTTTAACGAATGCTAATACATGGCTTAATAATGATCATAGACATAAAAAAACAAATATTAATATTTTTGTTACCTAATTAGTAACACCGATATACTTCTATACAATGTTGATTTTTTTATATTTGTCACTGCTTATCAACATTGTTGTCGTTCTAAGGAACCATATTGTAGGAACATTTGTATTTAGATTGATATTAAGAAAAAAAACGTTTGTACTAAAATTCTAATGTAATTGATACGTAACTGAGTTCAGACAAAGTAACAATTTGAACGTTCTATTTTGAATCAAACGATGTTGTCAGAATATGGAAGAATGAGAGTTTAACAGTTTGAAGTCGTGACAGAACTCAATGCCCGCCAAATAAATGGGGTGTTTATGTACAGCCGTGAGGTATATGGGAGAATCATGGTTGTGGAAATTATTTGTCTGGTTTAACGTCATTAATATGGAGTTGTGGTGTAAAGTATGATCAATGGAACTTTAGAACGGTGTATTACGTTCATCTTGGTGTCTTTCTGTTACTTTTTTGGAAGTTAGTGGAGAAGAGGTTGTCGAGTGGCGAGCTGAGTATTAATTATTATATTTTCAATCAAATCTATGAAATAATGGATATTATTTTTGATATTTTGAATGCATCTGAATAATTCTTTAAGTTTATTTATTTTTTTATCAATTTAGGATTTAGTTGTTTATTTTAATTATTTCAATTTTAAAAGTTAGGATAAGAGTTTCATTTATTTTGTTTTTTAAATGGTACAATACTGCCCATGACACTTAAACGATGTGGCAGAAAGCTGTAACGTTGAACATATAATTTTTATACTACGTTTATTTTTAATGTTGTTATAATTAACGAATAATATCTTATTGTAAATATAATAAAGTGTGGAATACCCATAAAAGAGTATTATAAATTTTTTTATTATTAATAGAAGTTTTTAAAAAATGATATAAATATATTAAAAAAAGATTTTTTTTATTACTAATAAATATCAAAATATAGATATAATAAAAAAAAATTTATTACTAATACAGTTACCATTAAAAATTCAAAAACTAATCAATAGTTGATATAAAACAAATCTATTATACTAAAGCTAAAGGAGGCTTTAAAAAATTGACATTTGGTATTGTCATTGAATGACATGTGTCAACTATTTACAAAATATATATTAATAATTTAATGATAAGCATTTGAATAAATTATAATTTTAAAAGATAATACTTAGATAATAATAATATATTTTTTATGTAGTAATTGTTAAATTTTAAATATATATACTCCTAATGTTTTATAATAAAATTTAAATTTTATTAATAATAGGATTTATAATATACATATATTTTCCATTTTACTATTATGATTTATTTTTTATGAATTTAGATGTTAGATTTTAAAAATATTTTTTATGAATTATGAAAAAACTATATTATATTGAGATTAACAAAATTAATGCAATTATAATATATGAAATCCAGTTGCATTGCGCGAATACAACTACTAGTTTTATACTAACCATGTTGATTATTTCAATAATTTTAAACCAAAAAATTTAAATTTGGTGCTTGTTTCTTACTCTAAATTTACGCTTATAAAGATATATTTTTGTAAAAAGTAGGTCTGTATATTCAATATATAATTTTATTGACAAAATATTATTTTTAATACAAATTTACAAAAAGTTAAAATAAAAAACATTACGCATTTTATTAATTAAAAAAAAATTAATTCGTAAATTAAATATAAAATCATGTAGTGCGACATTTAAAATAATACTTTTAATAAAAATTTATAATAAGAATAAAACAATAGAAATAGATATAAAATAAACTTTTAAATGATCATTTATCATAATAGTTAAATTTAATTCATTGGCATAATTATAAATTAATTTAATGAGTTGTTTTTATTTATTTCTTGTCATAAAAGAAAAGATTTGTTATGATAAAAAGTGACTAATAAGATTATTTTTTTTATCCATATAGTTCACATTGTATTGAAGAAAGAAAACGTAAAAATAGCCAGGTAAATTAAGATTATTTTTTTAGAAAAAAAAATGAAAAGCAAATATGTTTGATTTGAAATGCTTTTTACATATAGCCATTTCGACTGTAAAACCATAAAGCCAGTTTGAGTGATTGTGGAGATGAGAAGAGCTGAAGATGTTGGTGTGCAACCTAAAGGTAATACAATCTCTATGGTCCACTCCTTCCTACTTTCAAACATTTGATTTTCTCCAAAATACAATCTACCTAAACCAAATACACAAACCAACCCAAAACAACAAGTGTATATGAACATGGATTGGATAACAACCGCCCCCTTCCTACTACTCCTCAGGATTAGCACCTGCAAAATCAACATCTTTATTAAACTCTTTCAACCTCAAATCATAATATGCCCACAAATGCTATCACTGCTTATTTCCTTACTTTGAGAATATTCCCGCCGACGAGATCTTTTCACAAAGTACAAGTGCAACGGAGTTTTAGGAACTGGTATTAGTTTCCCCACAAATGCTAGCGGCCAACTGAAACAACCACCATATCTCTTTAGCTTAAACCCTTATCATATCAACTCACACACAATACACCTTCCCTAATTTGCAGCTATTATTGTGGAACACTGCCATTAAAATCGCTGCGAAAATGAATTCAGTCCTCCCACTTCATGTGGGAGTTTTTTTAAATTGTTTTCGACGGGGCAAAATAAACTATGAACTACTATTTATTTCAAATTCTGGTTACCGTTTATCTTAAAATAGAAATACATTATTTATTTGAAGTTCAGGAATGCTATTTTTTTGAAATCAGAAAAAAATAGTTCATTTATTCGAAGAGCATTTATCTGAAACCAGTGCAGTTCTGTTATTTATCCCAAATGTAGGAAGGAATGCAAACTCTCCATAGATTCTTTTGTGTATTGAAAAAAAGTGCACTTCTCAAAAGATCATATAAAATTTTCATTTTATAAACATAAAAAATCTTGTCTGTTAAAGAAATAACACATTTTTAGAATTATTTGGTTTTTTGTCAGACAGATTTTTCTAAAACTATATTATACACAAGGAGATTAAGCATAGTTTCGTCTATTAGTTATCATGCAAGTCCTATAAATGTAAACTGTTGTGGTAAAAATACAAACATGCTCTGAGGGGTACTGCATTGCCGAACTACACTTTTTGAGGCATTCCTAAGAAAACTCGAAAGGTTAAATATGTTAAGGTCCTTAATCACATTATTTTTTAGATTATAAAGATCGAGAATGTCATTTTGTATCTTAAACTGTCATTCAACATAAGTCTTGATGTTCAAGAAGTTAAATAGGTGTTGTCGAAAACATAATGATAAAATCAGACAAGTCGAGAACCCTTCAATATGAACCCCTAAATATTAAACATTAAAACTCAGTTTCCCTCCCCCCCCTCTTCCTTAAAGACGCTCCAGCTTTAGATTTATGAGTTATATTTAATTGCCTATACATAAAAAACATAACATCTCTGATATGAGTCAAACCAGAACAATACACGCCCCTAGACTTCTCACTAAATAAATCCAAGAATGTTTCTTGTTTAAGCCTCCACAGAACAGTAGAACGAAAAACAAAGTAAATATGATCACTAACCTGATGAAGCCAATTCCAGCAGAAATAAGCCACTGCTTCCAATTAAGTCTCACAGTTTTAGTAAATTTCCCAATAAACTCAATAATGAGAACCTATAAAACATTGTGTTAGCAACACAGCAGTTCTCAAATATAAAAACAACAAAATAAAAAAAAATGAGAACTTCACTAATCTGACCTGAAGTACAAGTGTCAGGGTAACAATCGCTACAAACAGATGGTTTTTTGTGAATCCTTTAAAAATATTCTTTTCATCTGGCTTCCGAGCATTAAATTCATTGAAGATCTGCAATTCACATATTCATATTCATAATCATTATACCGTGAAATTATGCTGAAGTTCTTTCTCTGCAAAAAACTTCATTAAGACAATGGAGTTCATTTTAATTTTTTTTTTAATGCATGTAGCAAGAGTTTTGTCGACTTTAAATTAATTAAAATATATCACTATTAAAAGAAATTCAAAATATTAAAATTTTCATAACTAGGGAATACACATCCAGACAAACTCGAGAAAGATTCTTTCTCAACCAACCTCTTTTAGCAATCATTGCATGAAGCAATGCAATAATTCAACAAAAAACTCCAGTAACATAATAATACTCTCAAAACTACAAGCTGCGCAGACTACTAGTCAGGCACATTACAGAACATTATCATGAAACTTGGAGATCCATACGGCAAGAGCAAATATGTTAAGAGCTACAAAACTAATAGTAATTCTCTTCAGAGTTTTATTTAGTTCTTACTTGACAGAGCACAAATGCATTGAATATTAGGGTATTCTTCACTTTGTTTGCGTGATCTGGGGTATCCTGTTGCAAGCCCAGTATACTCTTCCCACGGAAGTTTAGAACAAGTAACACAGTTACCTGATAAACTGCCTGAAAACCCAAACTGTAAGCGGCCTTGTCCAGATTACAAATTATCTTCAAAATCTAGACAGTACAAGAAAATATCCAGGTATATCAAAGGTATAAGTTACCTGTATAAGAAGGTTTCTCCACATAATATTTGTTATCAAAGGTTCCCTAAGGAGATCATCATGAAATAAATCAATTTGCACACAGCCATAAAATAAATTTTTGTTCACTGCTGAGACAGTATTTGGAATAAAATCAACATGAATAATTAGGTAATTATGGGCATGTGATCCAAAAAAACTAATCAACAAGATCCTTGGTATACAGATAATCCAACATATCAAAATCACACCAATCATCAAAACACACTCACCTACGACCAACAGGGTCGCGATGCATCAAGTGATCTGTAGGAGGTTCGGTCGCCAATGCCAATGCTCCAAGCGTGTCCATGATTAGATTAACCCACAGGAGCTGTCACATAAAGAGAGATTACTACATGCGTTTCCTTTCTTTTTTTTGTATTTTCTCTAATTTCACTCCTGTTTATTTAACTGTTTCATAGTAGTGAGTAAACACATGCAACAGTTAACAAAAGCACACCTGAACTGCATTTAATGGAACATCACCAGAAGAAACTGCAGCCACAACGTTTATGACAAGAGCAGCTACATTAACTGTAAGCTGAAACTGGATAAACTTCTGTATATTTGCATATACTGATCTGCCCCAACGGACAACCTACATCCAAGACACTCATAATTGTTGTCAACTCAACTCATTAAAGGAAAAAATACATAATGTAGAAATTAGTTAGTTAAAGTTAGGATATTTTGTAAATATGTTTGTGAGCAAATATGTACAAGCTATTTGCTCACTTCCTGATTTATAGGAACAGAATCCACATTCTCTATTTAGGATTCTATTAGTCAGCTGTAAATACATGATGGAATACTTTTTTGATTGGTATGGATTAGAATTTCTCAATTTGTTCACATAATAACTATAAAAAGAACTTGAAGAAATACTAATTTATTAAGGAGTTAAATTTATATTCCTTCAGCAAATAACAGAAAGAGTGTACACAATATCACTAGGCAATGCTTTCTCATTGAATTGCAAGCTCAAAGGCATAAGTTACCTTCACAACAGAAGCAAAGTTGTCATCCAGGATGATAATGTCAGAACTTTCTTTAGCAACTTCTGTGCCTTGAATACCCATAGAAAGACCAATATCTGCCTGAAGTCCAACAGCAGATGAGCCAGTAAAAATGGATTACAAAATATTTGTTTATCCTGGGAAACGAAAACTGTTCACCCCTGAACCAAAATGCTAAATGATACAGGAGTTCATACATTTCGTAATACTAAAACTTCCATCCACTTCATTTCCCAAGAAATAAAACCCATGTAGTGAATTTCAAAGAGTTTCTAAGCATTGGTTTCTTGCACCAAAACTTGGTTATGTATCAAATATTCAAATATAACAGATCCCATACCTCATGCAATGCAGGAGCATCATTTGTACCATCTCCAGTCACAGCAACAACATCTCCTCTCTTTTTCAATGCTTGCACAAGAAGGAGCTTGTCATTTGGAGAAGAACGTCCCATTACCTGTGCATTAAGCAGTGGACAGATTTTTATGCTTTCTTCTAGCAAAATGAAGAAATATTACATAAAATAAAATATTTCATACTGTGATTTTCTTGGCTATTTGTTGTCGTTCTATATCTGAGTAGCCACGGAATGTTTTCCCTTCAATAATATTTGGCTCAATAGCTTCGTCTTTGGAGACTAGGATGCCACATTCCAGAGCAATTGCTTTGGCAGTTTGAATATTGTCACCAGTAACCATGCGAACCTTCCAAACAAAAACTTTTGCGTCTTATTTTTTTATTCAACACCATAAGAATCGCCATTGGCACGATATATACAAAATATGCTTACAGATCTGAAATAAGTTGTTGCCAAGGTCTAACTATAAATTAATGGCACAACACAAAAATATTTCAAATTCATGGATAAACATAACAAAGTTCGCCTATGTATTGATAGAAGCTTATCCAATTCTATCAGCAGATAAGTAGCAAATAGTAGCACTGCATAAATGCAACCAACTTCAAACAACACATAGCAGCACTCTCAACACTGGCATGGACAAGTTAATACTAGAAACATAAACCACAAATGATATATGTAAGAAGATGTTCCATGAATGGATCCATATTCCATAATGCAATGAACTAAATATCACAATCACAACCTAGATCCATTACAACAAAAAAACAATAAACGAGTTGACGCACATGCCCATTCTTTGATGCAGAGCTGAAACAGTTCATAAGACCAAAAAAAATTGTTTCTTTTTGAATCCCATATTTCTCATACAAGCTTTTGGAATTTTCATTGAATCCTAAATAAGAAGATAACTATTATAACATGTTGAACTGAGACCAATTATCATTGGAACGTGCAATTAGTATATAAGACAATGCGTAGAAAGCCTTTTTAGCATTTTATTTTCTAGTTATATTCTCAATAACCGAGACACCCAATCGAAATATTAAAAATGATTTGGCAGAAGGTTCATGGTGCAAAAATCAATGCGGTAGAAATGTTTTATCATTACATTAAAAAGAATGACAACAGAAACACGTAAGAATAATAAAATCAGAATACCTTAACACCAGCATTTTGACAAAGTTGCACCGCATCTTTGACACCTGGTCGACAAGGATCCTACATTCATGTTGATGTATTTGTCAATATACTAACATAACATTTAATAGCATAAAGCACTTACGATATCATTGAACTAAAGTTGAAAGCACATACAAGATTTTAGTCAAGTTTCAACAATATATAGGAATAACAGTCATCCCACTCAATGAAAATTTTGATACCTGCTACAACCATAAGTGCATAGAATCTTTGCAGCTACAAAGTTTGGAAATTCCAGTCACATAATTGTATAGATGATAAATAATTCCATGATTTTTCAATCATATACAATGAGAAAGATGTGCTTTAGCATTATTAATAGAACTATGATGCAAAGATTTCAGAGTAAACAATGTTCACTTTTTTCACCCCTCACAATCATTGTGAGCTTACTATCTATGAGCTCACCAGCTCTCTTTTCTATTTGTTCTTTCATGGTGTAGGTACTGTCACCACTTAACATCCCAATATTACGTCAGAAAAGATATTATCAAGATTACGTCAGAAAAGATATTATCAAATAAAAAAAATTACAATAAAAACATAAAATGATTTAAACTGTCAGCTGTTCTCTAAAAAACAGCTGGAAAGAAAACATATTAGGTATATTGCAAAGTCTTTAAAAATAATGCAGTATTTGTGAGGTGAGTTATGACAATTGAAATATAATAATACTGAAGCAGGCATTTTTCTTGCAAAGACTTACTGTGGGATTTTACCAGCAGGTCATACCTTTAAGCCAACAATAGCTAGCAAAATAAGATCATCCTCAGGTAGCTCCCATTGAGCCAGCTCTTCCTCGTCAGATGGAACTTTATCCATCTCGTATGATCTATAAGCAATTGCAACACAACGCAAACTACCAGCAGCCATATCCTCTATAGCTTTCTTCAAGAACATCATCTGTAAAAACGAGAATTAACTTCAATTATGGTATTTCATAGAGCACATAATGTACCACCAAACAATGACATATCTGCCCCAAACATTTGTGAACAATAAAAAAAACTGACACTCATTTGTTTGGTATGTAGGCAATAAGCACCACTAGTTACATAATCTTCTCAAACATACTAATCAAAAACATTTTTTTTTGGTAAAAACTAATCAAAAGCACTTAGCAAACCTTAGTTTCATCCATAGTGACAACAGAACCATTCTCATCAATGTACCCAGTACATTTTGACAGAACTATTTCAGCAGCCCCCTTCCAGTGTATATGAACCTGCGAGTCCGGCTGCAGAAAGGAACAGTTTTAGAATTAGGTTGGATTCTATGATACAACCATCGTGCATGACCCATACAATTTCTAAACAAGTGACATAAAATTGGAGGCTAGATGCAAGAAGAGACAACAAATTGAAAACAATGTTCATATCTAACATTAATCATACCAAATCCTTGTTAGTTTCACAATTAAGTATGAAATTCATATTTTGCTATTTCACAATTTTTTATTCAGAAAAGAACATAACTACATAAAGATTGACTAGATTCCCGACATCCTACCTAGTTTCTTTCCATCAAAATTTCTAAAGGCAATCAAACACTTGCAACAAACAAGCAATTCTTTCCATATTGAATTACTGCACGATTTCCAAACATTCTATGTTGTAATTCAATATTGAAAAATGGTATGATAGGGATAACATTTCCACATTAACAAAAGTACAGATTAGTCCATGGTTTTGGATGCTGGATACAGTGGCTTGATGTGAAAAGATATGAAAACTGAAACATGCTAAAGAATTCAAGTAAAGTGATTTCAAATTCAGATGTTTTTCAAACGATTCTTTCCTCTTCCCACTCGGTGAAAATTTACTCAAAGTTTAACAGCTCTGAAGAATTTTAAAACAATGCAATGGTGATAAGAATTCATGCTCATTTTCCCCTTGTCAAACCAAGTATATCCCAAAGAATGCATCAACCTAATAATCTGGGAAAGAGTAAGAATTGCAAGTGGTTGTAACCAATCTAACAATGAAAGAAACAAACATTGCTATACTTAGAACTAAAACTCTCTATTTAAACTTTTTAAGTTCTCACTAACCAGTTTCACCGCAGCAGCACCTCTTTTTTTCTCCGAGTTGAATGGAAATACATGTACAATAGTAGTTTCAGATCGTGCAGCATCAAAATTCATACCCAACTATGAACAAAAAATTAAGTGTCTAGAATTAGTTCTTGGCTTATAAGTACACTAAAATTGAGAAAAAAATAAGTTGGAAAAGAAAAGCAAAAGAACCTTCACTCCCCAAACAAGAATAGCCTTTTCTGTTGGTGATCCAGAAACCTCTAGGCCTTCTCCATTCTGCAAGAACAGTCAAAGCACCACGATAATTCGATCATATTGATCAGTCATTAATATCAGTCAAATAAGTTAACAGATGAAATTGACCAATCCTTTTGAAACTTACCTCGGAAACAAAAACACTACCAGTTGTGTTCTGTGCTATACCTTCAATAAGTAAAGAAGATAACTTTGGAGAAACCAGTGATTTATTATCTGGATCTTCAAGCTTTTTCCCTCCAGCATAAGCCGCAACAACAGTCATCTATAGGAAAAGGAGAATGAATTATAACAAAACAGTTCAAAAAATTATGCAACCAAAGGGTGTTTCTAGCCTCATACCACAATCATATCCTAATCAAAAAATGATGGAAAGGGAGAACAAAGGAGAGAAAAGAAGTGGAAGAACAAGCCACACTTTTTAACCCATATAAATTGAGTGGAATATTTTCGAAACCAAGAAGTTATTACTAACAGCCACTGGATCCAATAACTAAAGACCTACTCGGTACTGGTAAATTTATAGTCATAACATAGGCCATTCTTTTCAATAAAAAATGGCTGCAATTTCAGGTGAGATGTTACCTAATGTAGGTCCTATTTTTGCAAGAAACAGAATTTGTGGAAAAGAAAAACCATTAATAAAATAAATCCTTCTCCATTCGTCATTTATATCCTCCAGCAATGCCTGTTGGATTATATAGTCCTTTTGCACCTTCCTCCCTTGCATATGAATGCAAAAAAGAAAAAAGAAAAAAAAACTCTACTTGAAACAAATAATAAATGATTACTTACCTGATTCAAGGTTAGAGTTCCAGTCTTATCACTGCAGATAGTTGTTGCAGAGCCCATTGTTTCACAGGCAGAGAGTCTACGCACCTGCGTTACAAAATATCAGGAGCAACTGAAATGTTTCCGTTCATCATGGAGCAACAGAAAATTAAGCTTATACATACCAGAGCCTTATCTGCCATCATTTTCTTCATTGAATATGCAAGACTGGATCAAAGAACAAAAAGATACAAGAGTGTAAGACCCATAGAAAAAATAGACCATTAAACCAGCTGAAAATGCAACACAGAATGTGCCAAAAGAAACAAACATCATGATTTGCAAGAGACTTAAAGAGGATGTTTTAAAGTGGTAACCAGTACATAAGACTTTAATGGAGAAAAAGCTGTTGGTGAAGAAATGTTGCCACTATGCAAACAAAAACATCACATAGATATTCAACAACATAAATATCACACACTTGAGACCCTATTTTTAGTAGGAAAAACTTACGTTAAAGTAACAGCTAATGGAAGTCCTTCAGGTACCGCAACTACGACGATTGTGACCTATTATACAACAAACAGAGTTTATTGAAAAGAAATTGCAAATACAAAGGTATTCAATAAGAAATATTCATACCGCAACAGTAAGTATTTTAATGGCGTCATCAACAGCATCACTAGCACTCGTTCTACCTGCTATAAACTGCACACTTCCATCTGGATTTTTTGAATGACCACTAAAATATCTGTCAAATGAAATTGATACACATACTCAACTGCTTAGTTTTTCCAATACAAACTTACTTATTTTTTTTCTTGTGAGCATGTTTAGCACATAAAGGGGGAAGAAGTGAGAAAGAACATTTACCGAGCCAAAAGCACAACCAAGACAGCAAAAGCTACCGTAAGTCCAACAATACCAATAAAAGTTGCAACCCCATTTAGTCGCACCTATGAGAAGCCACTTAAGAGGATAAACATGACATCTACAAAAGGAGCTAAACATGACATGGAAAACATAAATTATAATAATTGCACTTCAAGAAAACTAACCTGCAAAGGAGTTTCTTCACCAGTGTCTTCTGAAATACTAGCCATCAAAATCCCCCACTCAGTGTTAATTCCAACACTCGTAACCTGTCAATTAAATGCAAACCAAGCAAAAAAATCTGAAGAAATTCTTCTAAAACAAAAGATGGTTGATAATCCCATATGAAGCATCAAGGGCTTTCCTTTTTAAAAGAACTCATCTAACAAATATGTTTGCAGTTTTTAAAACAATAACATCGCACAAGGCATCCTAGTAAGACAAAAAAAATCCTAAAGTGAAATCACCCTACTGCTGTGCTGTGTTTGTTCCCCACACTCCTTAAAACCCCACCACATCTCACGAACTAATATCCCCTACAAAACAATCACAGCTAATTTCTAATTTTTATTTCTGTTCAACTAACAATTCAACAGGAGAAATCCATGGTAGTGAGAGCCTTAATATAGAAAGAATCACAAAATTACCAGCATAGTGCCACTACCATCTGCAACTTTGCACCCAGACATCAGAAATGGTTCCTTTGTATTTTTATGAATCTGAAAAAAGAACAAGTATGTATTACAGAGTAAGTACGATACATAATGAGAGATCACACTAAACTATCCATGCAAAAGCTTACAATCTTGCTTTCTCCAGTCATGCTAGATTCGTCAATTGCAAGAGAGTGACCACTGATTAAAATTCCATCAGCAGGTACCTAAGAAACAGCAAAAATGTCAATCAACTACAAGTGAAAAAACAAGTTTATAGAGACGGTAGGGAACCTACTTGGTCACCAATGTTGAGGGGAACAACATCACCGACGACAATATCATAAATTGAAACTTCAACTCTTCTACCACCTCTGATAACCTAAACAAGATTCAAATGCTATAAATACAGAAGATAACAATACATAAAATTAACAATACCATCTTGTTTTAGTGCACCAGAAAAAAATAGGAGATTTGCTGGAGTCTAACACAGGAAGAATAGCTCATATGTCAGAAGAAAAGGACTAAACTATAGAAACACACCTGAACATGTATATTTCTCTTCTCCTCGTTCAAATTTTGAAACTGAAGTGACTGTTTGTAATCACTTACGGCTGGAGACAGAAAAGGAGAAATAAATCAGTTCATTAATTCTTTTCGTAAAGAATTTAATGGCATCATGACATTTTAAGTTGGAATAAGAGTAAAAGACAATATTGAGCAGATAAATTAAAATCATCAATGACAAAGAATGAGTCCCAAGAAATTTTGATTATCATCACAACTTCAGTTACTTTCATTCACAAGAATCTGAGTAGCATAATCATTTCACCATTTCTTTAGCTTTAACATAACCAGGAAGATTTGACAGAAAAAAAAAAAGCTCTTTTCGAAGTTTACCATGACAAAGTTACATCTTGAATGGAACACGATTATTCAGTATAAATAACTCAAACTTGTCTAGGCTAACAATCAGAAAACTGCACTGGATTGAACGAATAATTGAACTATTTTTTATTAGACAAAGATATATCGAAAAAGAAAAAACTCCACATTCAACAATAGTTGTACAATAGGTCTAAAAGCCGATTCATCAACATGAAATGAAGCCCATGACTCTAGTGAGAAAAGTTATTTTGTCAGAATCCTCATTACATACTTATATGCCACCTCAAATGGCGATTTCAGTAGTAAATAATTGAAAGATTAAATTACTTCTGAGATCTATCAAGAATTAAAACCCATGCAAATTCCATAAATACAACGCCAATAAAATAAAACAAATCTATCACAAAGATAATCTTGTTTCTAAAAGAACATGTCAGAAGGCATTAGAATATGATACAGCATTGAGCAGGAGAGTATGTCCGAAGGCATTAGAATATGATACAGCATTGAACAGCAGAGACAATCATTCCAAACATAGAGTTGACAAAATTGAATTGATGATGCACAAATTCAAAAGAAAAAAACAACTGTAACATAAATATAGAAAACCATAACAAGACACTAAGCATGAATCAGATCACAATACAGCGTAAGAGAGCAAAAGAAAAACTTAAAAGCTTGATATCGTATATTTATTCATCGCCAAACCTGTTACAACAATGACAAGAATAACTGCAAAAGCAATGCTGGCCCCATCATACCATCCTTCCTTAATACCCTACAAGCAAAGAAATATAACATTGTGGATCAGCCATGGATAGTAGGTACATGAAAAGGCTTCACATACTAAGAAGATCTGGCATAAACAACAAAGAATTGAAGCTAGCATATTCATATGAAATATCAATTAACAGGTAATAGAATTTTCCATACAGAACAGTTTGAAAAAACAAAATCCAAACATTAACATCTCTAGTATGGAACAGTAATTTGATTGTACTGAGACGAACACCATACATAGAACAGTGGCACAGAAAGAATAATGTCTATTTGCCGACTCATTCCAGGTTTTTAACAATTATAATAATATAATAATACCACATGTTCAAAACTGAGTTCAGAACTAAGCTAGAAGAAAGAAGAAACATTCATCAATCCTCGAAGAGAATTTAAAAAAACATACATCTTTGTTGAATCATTTTTCTTTTCTCTAGTATATTTAGTTTCATCAACAAACTAAACATCTACGTACAATTGCTGAGCTACATAAATTGCAAACAAGGAAATAACAACATTTCTCCTAGTGACATCAAACTAGAAAGTCAAATTGCAAAAGCAAGCTGTGTGTGATCTCAAGTGTTGACAAATCCACTTTTATTTTATATGGCATCTTCATATTTTTCCTGCCTTAACAAGTCAAAAGACCAAATTTACACAACATTATTACCATTAAAAAATGCGCAACAAATCTTAAAAAGTTATTCAAATAGTTGAAATAAGACGTTTTTCAAGCGTTACACAGTGGTACAGAGGCCCCAAACTCACCTCAGTTTTTATACCAAGTGCTAGAGAAGCCGCAGCAGCTATCATCAATATAATCAAAGTAAGATCTTGCCACGCCTCCCAAAGAAACATCTTGCAAAAGTATAATCAAAAAAATTAGCAAACTAGATGCTACACCAAATGGTCTAGTGGGAAATAAAAAAGGAAATTGCAATACCCAGAAGCTCCTTCCTTTTTTCTGAGGATATGTGTTTGAGCCAAATGCATTTTTCCTAGTCAGTAAATCAGCATCATCTCCAGGAATCCCCTTCTCTAGATTTGTTTTCAATGCATTTGACAGCCCTTTTACCTATTTTAAAAGGGGAAAAAAATTGTGAAATAGGGGCTGAAGGTGAACTTGTACATCTCAAGGAAAGTATATGTGGTAAACTCACTCCTCCAACTTCTAGCAAAGCATTGAAATTATGATCTCTTGTCATTGCAGAAAGTTGCTCTTGTGAAATTGAAAAATCTTTGGAGGTCGGTTGTTGTTCTGTAGATCCTGCAATAGAAAATAAATCATAATGAATATAACTGGTACCACCAGAGAAAAGTAATTTGACAGAACACAGCTGAAAGAAAATCCGTCTCTTTGAACATCATGCAGCTCAAAATTCGTTCAGGAACAACACACCAAAACAGAGAAAGGATAGTTGATTCCTAGAAAAGTTAGTACAAGGAAAACATTATTTTTGTAAACGTTTAAATTACAGAGCAGTTTGAAAGCCTATCAAAGCTTGCGTATAGAATGTTAATATATGTGATAAAATGATTACTTTTGGTGAACGAACCTTGAAGGATCCATGTATCAGTAAGAAAAAGAACTCTAATGGTAAGAAACAGCTTGAACAGCTAACTTTTTAAGATGAATTGCAGATAAATTTTGTATTCATCTTAATTGAATCAAATGGGAGGTCCAAGAGACAAAGGGGATCATCAGGTCCCAGCGGTGTATCTTTATGGAAATGTGAGTGTAGTAGAAGAAATGTCTGGTACACATCAAGTAGAAATTGAATAATTATTGGAGCAAGTTAAATTTCAATTTCTACCATATCATACAGTCTCAAATATACGTACTGGAACAACGATAAAAAAAAAAGGAAACGTGGAAAAGGCTTACCATTTTCTTCCTCCCCAGCCTTTTTGAAAAGATAAGCAGCCTAACACAACAAAAAGCATACACTAGGTGAGTGAAAGCAAAATACACATGGAAAACAACAATTAAGTCTGAAATACTAAAAACCATACTCTTATGGCTTGAGCATGCGCTCTAATCTTTCTCAAAATTTGCTCCTTCTGGTCTTTCTTTTTCAAGTCCAAAGTGTATCTAAATCGGCGAGAAGCATTAAGCACCAATGCAGCTTGCTACAAATTTCACCAATTCACAACACCCAATTAGATTTTCCAATTACATTCCTTCTAAAACTGACTTTACATAAACAAATTAAAAACCTAAACACTATGAGATCAACATTAGTTGGAGTACAACAAAAAAAAAGCCAATTTACATTCCTTATAAAAATAAGTAGAAGTTAATACAAAAGATCCTTCATTAGCATAAATCAAAGTCATAAATTACAAACCGTTCACTGTAATATTAGTAGGATAATGTCCAAATAAATATACTCCAAAGAATCTAAAAAATGAAAAAAAAAATACAAATTGCAATTTAGATTCCTTACAAAATAAATATAAGTTAGCATAAACAGATTATTATCAAAACCGAAGGGATAATTAAAACAACATAGTACATATATTATCCATGTCAAAAAAATGCATAATATTATCACAATAATTACGAACTAGACAAGATAGAATCAAAATTAAGAAAAAAATGAAAAAAAGCAATAAAAATACCCTCCAGCGGCGGAGGCGATCAATAGGGGCATTTTTGGTGGAGGTGATGTAAAAAGGACTGGAGGAATCTTCGTCGTCTTCAAAGCGACGAGGTCCGGTCTCGACGTCATCTTTAGCGTCCATAGTGAATACTGTCGCAGGAGAGATGGCACCGTCCTCTCTATTTCTCTTTCATTCCATTACAACACACAAGCTACTCTTATCTCAAACTAAATCGCTTCACTTTTCTTTACTTTTGTTCCCAAACAATATAATATAGTAACTGAAATTATTTCCCGATTCGGAGAAGTTGTAAAGCCGTTTGGAAAAGGAGAAAGCAGTTTCGTGTCAACTGGAAACAAGAATAAAACCCTCCCACTCCCTGCAGTAGAACTGGAAAGGAAACTGCTAAAAGGTAAAGTTAAGTAAATATTCGCTTCGAGTGGGTCCCATTTCATAACGTAAAAATCAAATTAACTGCACATCAGTAAGGTGTTTAGGTTAGTTAAGCTAATTACCTGATTCGATATTTCTGGAAATTAAATCTGATGCAGACTTTCCACGGAGCAATCAAGCAGTGTTTAAGTGTGAAAAGAACATTTGATCTTGGTTTGCTTGTGAATTTTCTTTTGGGAGGCTTCTAAACAAAGCAATTGCACCGAAAGATTTGAAAGGGTGAGGAGTGTTAGGTGTTGATTCAACGTTGTATAGAAAAACTTGAAAAACAAGTTAAATTAGAAAACGCAAAAAGGTGATTATTACCGACTTGCAAGAAAAGTGGTAATGACGCAAGAATCTCGCTTTCGGCATCAAATTCTGTGCTTTTAGGAAATTTCCTAGTCTATATTCAAATTTATTTCGTATTTATTTTTAATAAAATGTAAAATCTGGGAATTTATTTTTTAATGTAAGAAATGTTAATGAATTATTGAGTGGCATATGCGTTTGTGCGGCTTCATTCACTGCCATGTGGCTATTAAGTATGCTGCTTTCCATCTCTCTCATTATAAACCATGCATCCCTTGCTTGCTGTCACCATTATTTTTAATATAAATAAATACTTTTAACAAGGATTTAAATTCTCTTTAAAACAAACCAAAAAATAACGTAAAATATAAAGGTAAGTTAAGTATAGCCTATAGGATTACGTAACTATTTAACATGCCCTAAATAAACCGCTTGAAATTAAGGCTCACTTAAAGTATACTAAGTGAAGGTATGTGAAAGGTAAGTGTTTTAAAATAAAAATCCTAACCAAATTACTATATTATTAAAAGTGTTACAAGTAAAAATGCGTTAAAAATAAAATTATTATTAGAACTCAAACCCCATAAGAATACCCAGAATAAATAAATATCTAATAAATAAGTATAATAATTTTTAAAAGGACAAAATTATAAGGAAAATACCCTTTCACACATTTTCTTCTAACCAATGTAGGATAACACATATGTTGTTTTTCACTTCAACCCAATATAAAATTTGGGGAGTTAACCCATAACCCTACAACTATCAACCACAACATAAAATGTAAATGTGCAATAAATAAAAGAGCATTAAAAATAAAGATGTGTAAATATAAATTGCTTAAAACATAATAGACTAGACTAATAAAATCCTATAACTAGCTAACATTATCCTCTACTAAACTCAATAACTTACTGGAAGAATGAATTCAAAGTCATTGTAACTTTAACATCCTGTCTCCATTTCAATTAATTAAGCAGATTAAACTAACCCATAATTAGAGTAAAAAATAGAGAGTTACACTAAGAAAAGTAAAGACAAATGTTGAATTAATGTGATTTGCAATCAATCTTTTTTTTATGCTTTCTTAGCCCTTTTACATTGTTCTTTGTTGGACAATGTGAGTGTGAGACTCAAAAATAAAATTCTTGTTATTTTCAAATCTCAAATTGTAAACCATTTATTCAATATTTCCAAATATTTTCAACTCAAACATGGATGTAGAAAAGAATTATTAAATTATACAATCAACTTATTTGAAATATAACAAATAAATACATTTCTTTAAAACATCTTTTCAAAACAATCCATGTTCGCTAAATATGTACTTGACTCCTCCTCATGAAATCCTGCTAGACCTGCATACCATTAAAACAACATACAAGGGTGAGTATATAAAATATACTCAGTAAGTGATAAATAAATCGTTGTTAAAATGATGTGCAGGGGAAACTACAGTCAGCACGGGGCGTGCTCGATGAACATGAGGACGTGTTCATCTCTAATTTCCCAGTAGGCACTGTTGTGCCTCATTCAAGCACAAGGTCGTGCTCGTGACTTTTACTCAGATTCAATATCCAGCACGAGGACGTGCCGGTCAACACGAGGGCATGCTGAGGCTCTGTTTCTCTTTTTCTGTTTTGGTTCATTTATCAATTCTCAGCAAACAAGTTCAATTTGCAATCCAACATAACCAATATCAAACATTTACCATATCAACAGTGTTTTTATGCTAAAAACACATATATCACACTTGTTTG
>CANYCX010539817.1:0-13363 GCA_948193385.1 Breynia disticha f. nivosa
TTAAATAAAGGCAGGTATTTGAAATGAACTCATAATTGAAAGGTGTGATTACTAAAGCAATACAAAGATATGTTAACCTCTGAACGTGCTTGAATAATTCTATTATATGAAATGGCTTGAATGCATGTGTGATGAATTGACGGATTATTTCATATTGAGTGATGTTGTAACATAAAGTAATAAATATGGAAATGGTCATAAGAATAAATGTGCTATTATTTCCCCTCCCTTTCTTAGTAAAGCCTCATATTAATCGAGTGTATGTAGATGAAATCAACATGTATAAGTGAACGCCTAATTGCAAGTTTAGTTCATTGAATTTAACATGTATTTACAAATGGTTATATTAAGAAAAGGTTTTGATCACTTGTACGGTTGCTTGATGGATTAATACTGATAATGTGAAGTTATTAATGTTCCGTAAATATGGGATATATGTGAATGGAATGTGATATATGGAGATGTCCATTTCGATAAGTGTTGCTTATTGAGTTTCACGACATTGCATTTTATGCTTGCCATATTGGCAGGAACTTGGGAGGTTACGGCGAAGGTGCGGTTGATTAGTTTGCTTACTTCGACTCGTACTGGAGGAACCAAAGAAACAAGGTGGGCCATGTAGTAATGTTGATCTAAACATACATCATACTATTGTATTACACATTGTTAATACATACATTTATTTTGACAAGATGTATTTGGAATGGGGTTTAATCGATTTCGTTTTGTATAACTCTATCAATTTTGTACACAATATTCTTTTGTGAAGTTCCTCATTTCAAAATCTAATGTGGTTGTATTCAATCAAATGAAGCCATTATTTTAAACCGTGAATGGGTACTTAAGACTTTCTTTTCTTTAAACTTTATTTTCAATCGATATTTCCAAAACTTATGGTCACCAAGTTCGAGTACCACTTGAAAGTCGAATTTGGGGGTCACAACGCCAGCTGGTGGTCATTCAGGCATTCAAGCCACTTACAAAAGAGTTGCAACATTGTTTTTAATGGAAAGGTCTATGGAAATCAGTTAGGGAGGTAGTGCGTCTTTGCTCTATTTGTTAGAGATTTAAAGCTGACAATGTAACATTCTGGATATTTTTCGTTATTAAATGACGATAAATAAGTGTTTAAACATAAGTATGTTAAGGTTGATATAAGGGTGACACGAAAGAATTAAGAAAAAAAATGAAAAGTGGCAAAAATACATAGGAAACGGCCTATGAAAACAGCCATGAAACCGTTCCCACAAACCATTTCTATCTAGATGGCTGCCAAAAAGTTGGAAATGGCCACCAGAGTATAGAAAAGAAGAAAAAGAAGAAGATAGATTTCAGGCCACCGAGAGAGACAGGTGGTAGTCAGGGTAGACAGTCTGGCAGAGGAGCTGGTGGTGGTAGAGATTATTCCACTAGGCCTCCCATTCCTCAGGGTCGAGGTATAGATACCGATGGTTCATTATGTTATACATGGAGACAGCCAGGACATTTTAGCCGAGATTGTCCATAGAGATGAGAGCCTCAGGGAGGAGATATGTTTAAACAGGGTAGTGTTGGTGAGGCCAGGACTACAGCAGTTTTTGGTAGTGGTAGAGGTAAAGGAGGACAGGGTTCTGGTTCTACTTCTAGAGGAGGATCAACTGCCAGAGGTGGAGCAATTGGTACAGGTACATGAGGTGGATCTACTGGAGCAACAACATAAGCAAGATCAGCACCACAAGCCCGAGGTTATGTTATGACTAGAGATGAAGCTACAGAGGATCCAAACGTGACCACTAGTATTATTTCTATCTTTACATATACTACTTTAGTATTGATTGATCTAGGTTCTATGTGCTTTTTGTGAGTGAGTCAGTGGTAGACCATATTGGAGGTAGTATAGAGCGTCTGAGTTATACTGTTTCTGTATTGATGCCAGCTGGTGGTACTGTATTGGTGAGACATATTTTATGACACTGTGAGTTATATATTGGCGAGTCGACTTATTTTACTGATTTGATTGTTTTGAGAATGACAGAGTTTGGGATTATTTTAGGTATGAATTTGCTATCTAGAAATCATGCTATGGTCGACTGCTATTTGAAGGAAATTGTGATTGAGGTTGATGGTGACAGGCGAGTATTGTTAGTAGGTGAAAGGAAGACTATTCCTTTTTGCCTGATTTCAGTAATTACTGCAAGGTTGATACAAGAGGATTGTGATGTCTATCTTGCTTCAGTAGTTGATCTGAATCAACCTAAGTTAGAGGTGCGAGATGTGGAGATTGTTTGTGAATATCCTTTTAGTTCACCGATATCGCTAAAGATGTAAGTTTCATCTGACTTGACATTTACGTGACACAATGATTTCCTTGGAAACAGAGTTCAGTGACCTGAATCTTTGGTTTTACTTTAATGACTTACCTATAGATGATGTCACTTTAATAATTTTGATGAACTAGAAGGAACACTTTAATAACTTTGTGTGCAATTCAGCCTGTAAAGATAGACTATTACTAGTATTTGCCAACAAAGTAAAGGTGTGGGGAACAACTTATCATACGATCTACACAAAAATTTGACAGAACAGTCAGGAAAGCTAGGATTTATCAACAATGAGAACACTTCCAACTGCTATTTAACTCTTTGAATGCACTCCATCTCCACGAGGTCAAGCAACAGAATGAATATAGACGAAATGAAAAGATGTGTATTGCCAGGACTACTCTAATCCGAAGCATTTATCGTGTTCCATGGAGCCAAAAGAAAACGAAATTAATCAGCACCAGGAAGCAGCTTTGTGCCGGTTGTACCAAAACGTCTTCCTGAAGGGATTAACCGGGATGGTGAAAGGATCTCCGCGAACGAAAAGTTATACGAATCTGTTCCTAACCTACTCTGCAACCATCCTCTACCTCCTGAAAAACCGTCTGCTACGATCCAACTGTTTTTGAAACCAAGACTTGTCAATGCTCTAGCAACTATCTTTGCTGAATCAGAGTATCTACAGAAAGGAATTAAGCATTACATTTAAGAAACAAAAGAAGAGGTTCTCAGCATTTGTGTAAAGATATTAGAACAAGTGGAAAAGAGAACGTACGAATCCATTATGACAAGGTTGGTGCCTTTGTTAATCTTCTTGAGATACGATATCTTCAAAGCTGCTATTTCAGCTTCAACTTTCTTTGAGTTCCTGACGATTCCCCTTATCTTGCTTGGCAATTCCTCCAAACTGAAACATTAGTGGTGATAATGACTATGGCTACATTGATTTAGCAGCATTGATATTTTCAAGTGTGAATTTGCGCATTTTTTAGGAATGGATACATTCAAAAAACCAGAATTACTTACGGAATAGCAATCATCTTGTTCTTAGCACTAGAGGGAAGGCGCGGGATGCCAGCCTTGTCCTTGTCCTTCTCGGATCGGATGTCGATCAGATAATGGTTTGTTGATAGTATTAGATCAAGAGTTTGAGCAGGAGTGAGCTCACCTGAAGATGCAGTAGTGGACAAGTTAACATAAATCTAGCATGAACTTGAAGAAACAACTCAAACTTCAACATGGACAAGGAAGAGAAAATTTACCTTTGTAACCACGAAGGTTAAAGGAGATGACAGACCATATTGGAGGAATGAGAAGGTAGACAAGAAAAGCTGCTCCAGCAGCTCCTACAATCACAGTGGGATCGGAAGTCGAAATGGTTTCGACTGTTGATGAAGCTATAGGCTTTGCAACTTCGATTACCTTAGAGGTCTGTTGTGCAGCATCAGCTACTGTCTGTGATCACAACATCTCATTAATTTGAGTAAATGAAAAGAACACAATATATCTCAATTAATTTCATCTAAATGATGAAATCATAGTTAAATTAAAACAGAAAAATCAGCATTGTATGAACTCAACGGGAAGAAACAGTATTTGTAAACATGTAACTTGGAATTTCGGACTTATGATTTCAACAGACAATGCAGAATAATGAGATGAGCCTAAACATAACTAATGCTAATATAAAAAAGTCACATTTACAAAAAATCATAATCTGTGCAACCAAGGTGAGAAAATAAAGCTGCAATATAAAAAAATAAACCTTAGCAGCACTGAGAACTGGTTCAGTGTCAATGCCAGAGCCCTGAATTGCCTCTTGAGCTTTCTTAGTGGCCTCAGAAACAGCAGGAGAAGCAGCCTTCAATGCTTGTTCTCCAGCTTGCTTCAAAATGGGCAGTGCAGCATCAACACCAGGCTTCACAGCCTCGGTGACAATCCCAAAAACACGCTGCGCTGTTTCCAGAAAACCAGAACTCATTTCCTGAAATTGATCAATTGTCTTCTCCACCTATCCGTTTCACCAAAAAACAATATTTCAAACGGTTCAGGAGGCAGCATAAAAACGACTAATAAAAAAAAGAGAAGCTTAAAAAATATATATACCTCAGTGAGAGAAGAGACGATCTGGTCCTTGGCAAGAGACACAGCTTTGGCTTCATGAGGAGGAGAGAAAAGAGCCAAGAGAGAAATGGTGGTTGAAGCTGTGAGTGAAACAGAAATTGGTTTCACTTTGAGCTGAGACTTGAATGCAGGAGGTTTAGATGGCGGAGGTGATGAAGAAGGTGTTGGAGAAGGAAGAGAGAGTCTTGTAGCCACAGAGTTTACTCTAAGAGCCATCTCAGCAGAAGCTGCTGCCATGACTGAGAGGTTGGATTATGGTAAGTTGTTTGAAGTGGAAAGTGAAGTTGAATGTGTGGTTGGTGAGTGTGTGTAAGAGAAAAAGCAAATGTGTGATGAGAAATTGATGGTTTAGAAGGAAGAGAGGATTTACGGCCAATAACAGCAAATGCATTGGCCCCCACATATCCTACATGCTCTTACCACTCAACTTGTTTCAGAACTACATATTTCACCATTGGAGTTTTGTAATGCTCTTGGTGAGTTCTTTTCTGGTGATTATATGGAACTTTTTATCTTTTTGTTTTATGATAAAAGTATTATGTAAGTTTTTATTTTTTAAGTTGTATAATTTTATGCACGTTACGAATAAACGAATGATCTAGATGAAATTTCTACATTTTAAAAGCAATTTGACATGTTACATCTGTCTTCACCTAAAAATTCATTAATGTTTTCTCAACTTATGTTGAGTTAAATTGATTTTTTGAGAATATTTGTTGCCACCAATTATTTAGGAAACCAAACCAAAATATTCATATTGCATTTATATTGCATTTGAACTGTGCATTTAATTGTGCATGTTGACAATTCTCTATTCCTAAGGTTGACAATGATGCACTCGAAATTCAAAAATTTTTAGCTAACCTAATAACAGAATCGTATATCATATATTTGAGGAATTAGGTTAATAAAATTTACCTTTTAATTTTCTCGTCAATGTCGTGATTTTAAGTTGTTGGAGAATAGAGACTACCCTTGAGTGGCTCTGCTCTACTCTCACATACACACACACCTGCAAGAACAAAAATTGTATGTCTCCTTAGGAAAGATAAATTAGAGTTAGCAATGTTTGTATTATATGGCACAAAATAAGTCTAACATAATTGGCCACATAAATAAGAAAAACATCTCCTTTGGTATGCTTGCCATATGATGTCGTCCATCACTTGATGCATCTTCAAGCAATCTTATTTGTGTGTTAAAAGGTGTATTTATAGACTTAAGTGATGAAGTTTATGTTTGATTCAATCTTTAAATTTATTTTATGTTAAATACCTTAAATATAAGTTATTATTATATTATAACTCTTTAAGATAATTAGTAAATTAATTAAGGATAAATCAAATCAATTTTCTCTCTACTTAACCACCAAAAACATGGATGACATGTAAGTTTAGGTAAAGTCTCTGTTTCTATCCTACTTTGTCTTAATTAAAATATCCATTATCCTTATGGATAATATTTGACCTTAAAGTTGTTATTTTGATTTTTCCTATGCATTTAGTTTAAATTAAATCATAGAAATATTTCACAGTGTCTATAAATAATATTTTTACATACTTAACTTAGTGAAAAATATATTAACACTCTGGAATATTTCTTTTAAAATTGCGACAACGGTAAAATTATTGTTTTACCCTTTTTATTCCAAACGAGTGTGTGATCTTATAGATCCATTTGTCTTTGGTATTGACTTATAAAAGTCGAACTAAACAATATTAACTTTCTTTAAGCTTAACAATGACTCAAGTAAATGAAATTCAAAAACAGTGAATTTTTTCCTTGCACTTTTTATACGATATCTTGCACTTTGATATCACGATAGTATAAGGCATGAACAAGTCACCTATATTCTATAGTGTCACTTTCTTGATCTCATTTATGAAACTAACAATCTCAGACTTATGATCTCATATAATATGAGTGCAACTGCACACTATTTCGTGTCACACATCAAGTAGCCAATAATATTGTAACATTCTCATCCTAAAGACCTTTATAATTAAGAATTAATTAGATAAATCAAAAAATATATGAGTTTAATTATGAGTTTATAGATATAGTCGGTATACATATATAAGGAAATTTCTGCAGAAAAACATGGAGTACAGGGGGTGGCAGATTATGCGAGGTGGACTACACGTGGCAGCCACAACCACGCGTAGTATACTACAGGTGGTGGTTAAAATATGTGTGGTGGAGGCGACTCCTTGTACTTTCTGGTGACCATGTGTAGTATGTAAAACCTGACAAAATTTTGGAAGGATTGGAATTTGAAACAAGAGGTGGAAATGGAGGAAATCTAAGAAGCTGAAGAAGATAGAAATGAATCAGAAGAGAGGAAACAAATAGAGAGCTAGAGAGAGGAAAATCGAGAGATTGAGAGAAAGAAAGTATGGAATTTTGAGAGAAAGAAAGAGAGGAATTCGAGGGAGACAGAGAGATTTAAATATAGGATCGAGCCGGGAAATCGATTTTTTAATCGGTACAAAATTCTCTGGAGGAAGCGGTAAGAAATGAATATAGGATTATATATATGAACATTTTGTTTGATTGATTTTTATAGAGAATTTTGTATATGATTATATAGGACGTCAGTCGAGTCGATAGAACCAGGATCAAAGTTTAGAGGAGCTCCGAATATCATGGATATCCAGGTGAGTAATCTAGCTTACTTCTAAATACAGCCAATTATTAGATATGAATTGCAAATAAATGGTAAAATATGAAAGTAGAACATGCGATCGAATAATTGCACTGATACATGATATATGAAATTTACATATGATAATGATTTATTAGTTAAGATATTTACATGAATATGATTGAATGGTAAATGTGAAAAAGGAAAATAGATACGTAAAAGAAATAGAAATGAAATGCAAACAGGTACGTTTACGATTTTCACACAATTTATTTGTTGCATGACATAAATATAGAATATGTGTTTGGCGTTGTGATTTCATTGGTGGTGATATGATTGGTGAAAGGTATTGCTGATTGGAAATTACATGATCGATCATACAGTAGAGGAAAAATATTATTGTAGAGAAAGTACATTATTCTAGAGGAAGTATATACGAAAAAACAACATTGACTGTCACAGGAAAACAACATCTACTGTTACAGGTTGCATGATATGTATTATAGTTCCATATGAACGATTCCATTTTATGATCACGGTTATGACTACAGTTGATATGATCTAAAATATAGGAAAATGATATGATATTATGAAAATTAACATAAATTGTTTATGTTTTTATGATTAATAATTTAATGATTATTCACTGAGTTCGTATCTTATAAAATTTGCGTTCGCATGTTTTGTTTTCAAGATTAGGTAGATAGCCAGAGTCGATCACACAGGTATCCACGGTAGGTCAGCTCCTGCTACACAACATCTCTCTCTTTTCCCCAGACAATACTATTAGACTTGTTCATATTGTATGATTGCATGTTATGTTGATTTGTCGGATGAACTTGCATATGATGACTGTTACAAACATGATTGATATGATACGTTGTTGGATGATAGTTTAGGTTGAGGTGTTTATTGAAATTGGATGATATATATGTTGGAGAGATGATGTTATGATATAGATTATATGTAAATGACAGATCAAAGAGCATGATATGTTTATACCTATATATGTATACAGTGTTTACAGGTTGATATGTGATAGATTACAGGTTGACTTGGAGTGTATTTTAGGTTCCAATAGTTTCAACACAAACCTTGCTTAATTGATAGGGGATACTTTGTTGAACAAAACAGAGGGCATGATAGTTCAACACAAAGTTGTACTCATAAGTGTGTTGACTAACACAATTTGTGTTCTGATATTGCCTTTAGACATGTTGTAAACTATTTGCACATAATAAAATGAAAAAGATTTTAATTAATCACTTTTAGATAGTAATATAAATAGTAATTACACAATTAATATGTTAATAAGAATAAGATGTTTCAGATATCATCTCTCTTTCGAGAGTAGCATTCACTTCTTTATGGCCACTTTAGCATGATTGTAATATACCCAATCTTACCTTATTCGTAACCTTGTTACAAGTGACATTTCACATATGTCAAAGTATATTAGAATTCACCCAAGACTCATAAAGATTTTTTGTCTAAGGATACCAATATAAGAACCACTAAGAGAATTGTTTATGAATTTTATTCTACCATGTAACATTCTCATTTGGTGGATCAATCCAATACATATTCTTTATAATGTATCTATGTCATCTATGTTCTATGATTGGTGAAACACAATCATCTTACAAATTAACATACTAGTTTTAGTTCATTGTAATTCTCATTTTCAATGGTCAACTAAAGATGTTTAGACGTTATCCTTAGTTTCAGGGACGAACGAAAGTCGGCGAAACTCCCTTTTAAAGGGGTTCTGTCTATCCTGTTAGGATGTACCCCCACCGGCCACCGTCGAATGATGGGGCCACCGCCCACTTTCGAGTAGATGAGAGGAAGATGAGATGACAGAAGAAATGCTTTAGAGGAGAGGATCAGATTGCAGAGGCTTGGCTGCCATGGGTTGTGTTGTGTTTTTTTATGAACATTTATGGTAGCTCTGGTTCCATCTTTTCGTTTCTTGAATATGGATTTTTTACATCGAAAACAGAAAGATTTTAATATTTTAACCTGGTGTGGTTATTTTTCTTTTCATTAAATGTTTGACACGTTTCCTTTGATGGAAAATTTGTGAGACTTTAAAGGCACATGGATTACAGTGACATGAAGAGAGAAATGGGAAATGAAGGTCAATAAATACATAAGTGTCAAAGTTCAAGTGTGGTGTGGTTGTTGTGTTTTTGGGCTTTTCATGCTATTTTTAGTTTTTAGTGATGAACTTTGTTTTGATTTGAGAAGATGTCAAATCTTTTATTTATTTTATTTGCATGAATAAAAAAAGTATATTATCATATGCCTACAGGCATATAAACTAGCTGTATTAAAATTATTAAACAGCACAATTTTATGTTTAATTAAATACTCAAATTTAATTTAATTAAAAAGATTTTAAAAATTAATTATAATTATGTATTTATATTTATTTTTCCTTTTCAAATCGTAAAAGTTGAATTTTGTATTCAATTTATTTAAGTCAAAAAATTTAAATAATTGTAATTATGTGTTTATATTAGTTTATATTTTATTTAAAATATTAAATTTATTATTAAAATTCTAATTCTTATTTTTGGGTTTATAAAGTTTTTTTATACTGAATACTTTTTCTTATTTAAACAATTTTTAATTCCCTCGCCATTTTTCAACAAAAATTATATTCCACAACTAAATTATTTTATTATCAATAGTTATTGTATTTTTTACTAAGAGAACTAAAATATTGTAGTTTTTCATGTGACCCCGACGTCATTTTGTAAAACTAATATGTTTTAAACGGTTTTGTCTTAACGATGCAGTTTCACTTAAAATCGAGTGTCTCGGCTATAAAAATTATGGGCCGTCCCTACTTAGTTCACATGTTTCACTATCCAGTGTCTTACAACGATAATTGAATAGGACTAATATCTTCAATCATTTTATTTATTTCTTATGCACAAGGATTAAGAAAGATATAATGTATGCCTTATCTGTACTAGTCACATTTACTGATAACAAGTCTATATGTGGCAACTGTATTGGACTTAGGGATTACACTTACGGTTCATACATGTAATTCATATACTTGAAATGGCATAAATAAAAGAGACCTGATGAAAAGTGACTTAAATAAACTTTTAGAGGAAGCCATGTGTTTAGCACGCCGAACGTATAAAGAGCTATGGGTTGTGATAGAGAGTCAGAGCAGACAACACGGGGGCGTGGAAAGGACTGAAGTTATCGTGTTGTGTATAAAATGAAATCAAAATGGGCAACACAGGGCATTTCAACTACAACATGGTCGTGTTGAAACTCAGAATAATCTAAACGTAAACCAACCATAAATCAAAAGGATATAAAGTCAAAAGTTCACATCTTCTTTTTGACTTCACGATCAAAAGCTATCCAAACCTTCCATAAACCACAAAGAACTTCTCCATAACATTCAAGGATTGTAATTCATCCAATATTTTGAGAATTCATTGGAAAATCAAGTAAAAAGTGAAGTAACATTAAGGTAAACTTCAAAAACTGATAATTTCTTGTTTTCTTAAGCTAAAACTTTGATTAGGAAAGGCGTCAGAGGAGATCACTAATGAATAAGCTTCATTAGAAAAAGCGTTTGCATACCTTGAAGATGACCAAAGATATGAAGGTAAAGGAATATCTTGATAAATTTAATATAAATATATTTAATTTGAAGGTGTTGATGTCATGCTCGATAATGAGGATCAAACTATTTTTTACATTCTTCGTCTGCATCTTATGAGAATTTGTGGATACTATCATGAATGATATGGACAATTTCTATAAATGATATTACAGACACATTGTTGTCTATGAAATTGATATGATTTCAATTTTGGAAGGAACAATAGAGGCTTTAGGTTATCAATTCACAATGGAAGAATAATGAATAACGAAATAGAATTAGATTTGAGAATAAGAAAATAAAGACACAAGATTTACATAGTTCGAACTGATCTTCAACCACAAAGAGAGTATTTTTTATTGATGTATGTACCAAGGAGTACAATAGACTTTAAAACATCTATTTATATGTGCGCACCTTAACAATTAGTAAAGAACCTATGTTTTTCTGCGGCGTCATTATCCTAGATACACACTCTAAATAGACTCCAAATCTACAAAAAAAAATTGATACAACTCAACAAAAAAATACAAGTTGATGTGTTATCATTGCAGGGAAATAAAACATGCATAGAATGGCTACTCATATGAGAAGTGAAATTAATTTTTGTGAGTGCTTTGGCGGAGCATGATTTTTAGTTTCTCAGGTGGTGCTAGAGTTATTCGGATGTTAAAGGTTTTGTGGTTATGATGCCTACATGTAACTCTATTTATTTTGGATAATCATCTTTAAATGAAATTCCATAAATTTTTCACGATTTATTTTTTGCTTGGCATGCACTTCCCAGTTATGCATTTGCAAGTCAAAGTCCTTAAACATTTTATTTAACCCCAACAATTCCAAACCCCTAAGTGATGACAATTCACTTTCCTATTGAAATGTGGAAAATAAAAATGAAATTCATATTCAAGTGTGTACTAAACCATAAATACATTTAGCAAAACATATCATCATATGATAAAGTAAATCTTTAAAACAGTGTTATAGATAAATGCAAACAATGCACAAATCCCAAAATGTCCAAACATGATTTAGCCAAAACATTCTTTCAAAATGGGCGACATTCCTAAAGTCAAAACATTGTAGATGGATTCCAACCTCTCAGCACGTCCTCCCAAAACTCGAAGTGGATATGCAATGATGTAACTGCCTGACAACTCTGCCTATCATAATTCCACAAACAAATATATGAGTACAAAGACTCAATAAGCATATACTTTAAGGCATTTTTCAGACTATATAAAAAATAATACATGTGTTCATTATTAAATCACACTTCATTCTTTTCTTTCTTTGATTCATACATATATTTAATATTTAGGTAAATTGTGAGACTCAAAATTAAAACCAATATTTTTCGAATATTCAAAACCACGCCCGATTTTAATTTCAAATCTCAAAAATGTAAAATCATTTGTCCAAACTTGCCAATCAATCACAATATAAACATGGATATAGAAAAGAGTTATTAAACAATACAATTTGAAATGTAAAAATAAATACACTTCTTTTAAAACATCTTTTCCAAACTATCCATGTTTACAAAGTACGTGCTCGAATCCTCCTCACGGAAATTCTGCTATACCTGCACAACATATAAACAAACAAAAGGGTGAGTATAAAGATATACTTAGTAAGTGTAAACCCAATTTAAGTTTAAATGAGAGGTCCAGTTAGCACAGGCATGCTGATGAACACGAGGACGCGTTCATCCCTTCATCCCCAATGGTCAATTACTATATTGACATCCAAGTTCATTTGTATTCAAAGTCAATATCCAACACGATGACGTGCTGGTTAGTACAAGGATGTACTATTGTCGGAAAAGTCTATTCATATTCTGTTTTAAGGTAATTAGCACACAGCAATTTATACCTTAGTTCAATTGTTTCATAGGATATTCCTTATTCGTTTCATATAAGGTTACATTCTTTTAGCACACAGCACATCTCATAGTATAGCACACAACAACTATGATCATTAAAGAGCACACACAGCTTACTATCTATAATCTCAATCACATAGATTAATAATCCATTCAATCAAGCACACTGTCTCAGATCATATAGATCTATATCCACACAGGATAACACACAACAATCACGAACCACACAGGTTCTAAATCACACAAATATCATAGCATGACATAGATATGAATGTATAAAATGAAATATCAATGCTAATACAAATCACACAGGATGTACCTGAATTTTGCCCACCATAGCACACAGCAGTGTGAATCCTTTATCGCACATAGCAGAGGAATGACATATAGCCTGAGCACACAGCTCTAAGCATATAGCTCGTAAATATGAACCGTACACAGCTCAGCCCTCATCCACACAGGAATAGTATTGCCCCATAGGCTCGTGTCACACAGACTTATGCAATATGTATGAATGTAATCAATATGAATATCATTCATATCCGCACACAGCAACGCTCACACAGAGCACAATATCAATCCACACAGGATTATAATCGCACACAGCTAATTCATTCAATCGTATCACACAGATACTAATCACACATAATCATATCGTTAGTATCAGCACACAGCTCATATCATGCTTTTGTTTATATCAATTATAGCACACAGCAAATGAATACGAAAACAGGAAAATATAACTCACACAGAGTACAATCCACATAGGAAAA
>CANYCX010539839.1:0-23293 GCA_948193385.1 Breynia disticha f. nivosa
TTCTGTATGCAGGATTTGTATGTTATGGTATGAACTTTATGAATGGATGAACCTTGTATGGTCATCGGTTATTATTATGATGTGTATGCTCTATATTGATGGTGCACTTGGAATAAGAAAAGAATGTTGTTGTTTGAATGAATAGTCTTGTATGGTTATGAACTGTGCTATGTAGATAATGTGAAATTGTATACGGATGAGGGTTGATATGATTGGCTTGGATTTAATGGCACTTGGAGGGTTAGGTTTAAAAAGGAAGTAAAATGAATTACTTGTGTGATATTGATCTAATGTGATAATTACGAACGCTGTTCTGAGCTATAAAATACACTAAATGAACTGAGTTTGAGTTGCCTATTTTAGGCAAACAAAAGACCACTAAAAGAACTATGTTTGACTTGTTTGCTTTGTGTGTTAATTAATGTAGCTAACCTATAGTGAAATTGGAGGAGGCTGAGCCCGGGCAGACCGAGGTTTCCCTTGCGCATCCGGCACAATAAATATAAGGGTCGCTTACTGAGTATTTTATACTCACCTTTTATTCTTCTTGGTAAATGTGCGCAGATATGGATGGTTTTATAAGTTAATAATTTAAATGTATCAGGGATGGGACGACGTGATCGGCGAGGCTAGCGGTGCGATACTGAAGGTCGGGCTCCCGGTTGACTTAATCGCAAATGTTCATGTATTTATACATACATTAATATGGATGGTTTTATAAGTTAATACTTTAAATGTATTTTTTTTACTTTCGTATTCCAAATTGAGATTTTGTATCGGGCTATACTTGACGTTTTAGAAAAACCTGTTTTCTCCTTCATCTCTTATACAACTTATGTTTTAAAAAGAAAAAAAAATATAGTGTGTTTTCAGCATTTAATTAAAAATGAACTTTACGAAAATTGGCGTGACAATTCCTACCTATTGTGTCCATATATACCCATCATAGTTCATTCTTTTAAACCATCACAATCCAAACGCAAGTCACAACATGCAATTAAATACACAATCACACTACTCAAACCATACAAGTCATCCCACCTTTTATTTCCTATAAGATTAACATCATGCTTAACCAAGGATGAAAATTTATAATTTTTATTAAGCCTACCTATCCATACGCTTATTCTGAACCAATTAATCTCCCATACTGCCCTCCAATCCATTTTCCTTACGAAGTTAGAATGAACTCCACATGATAACACACAAAAAAGAAAATAAGTGAGCCTTTAATCGAACACAAACATCAACGGAAACCCAACAACAATCTAAAGAAAAACCCACCTTATTTTTCAATAGGTCTTTCGATTTTAGACCAATAAAGGAAGGGAGGCATGGCTAGAGGGTGTGCCGATAGACCTTGGGTCATGCGACGGGCATGGCGGTACAGGTGTGGTAGAGGCACAGTCGATGTACGACTGGTGTGGGCCGTGCATTCAGGCATGCACGAGATAGAAGACAAGCGAGAGAGGGGTTTGTACAGTCGACTAAGGGAAGAGAGAGGTCGACAGCTGTTGGGGAAAAGGTTGAGGTTGTACGGTAGTGGATAGAGGCCACAGTGAGGGAGAGAAAGAGAAAACCATGGAGAGAGATGACATGGAGGGAGGGGCAACAACGAGGGTGATCTCACGATAGAGAGAGACATGTAGTCGTGGGGGAAGTTGAAGGAGAGAGTCGACATGTGAGAGGGAATAGAGAGAGTGGGTGATGGCTGGAGTGAAGAGTGGGAGAAGAAATTTCAGTTTTGGTTTATGTGGGGATTTTTGGGGTTAGACTAACTATAGGTAGTGCCTAAAATGCCATTGTCCACTTATTTTTATTACTTTTTGCCCATTTATATCCTCTTCCCAGTTTTAATTTCAAAATTTTTCATAAAGAAAGATCGTATATTGATATTTATTTAATTAATTTAAATCTAACATATTATTAATTTAAATTAATTCCTTAACGCAAAAAAATTATTTCTTTTAATACTCCTCTATTTTAATTTTAAATTTTGAAATTTTAGAAATTTCTGGGGCATTATAGTTGTCCCTCCAGGATGAGCCATCTTACACGATGTCAGTGACTTCATCATCAAGTACCTCTCATGATGGGCTTTCTCTAGGAGCATTTCCTTGAGACTGCTCATGATGTGGTATGCCTCTTAATCCATGAACTGCTTTAGCAGCTCGAGGATTATTGTAGCCAACATCAAGCAAGTGAAGTCGTAAAGAATCATTCATACAATTCTTTATGACAATCAATTCCGTAATATAACCATATGCATGCTCCTAATCTAATCCTAACAAATTTTAACCTAAGTTCTTCATAAAATTCTATTTAATTTTGTAATTATTAAAGATTACCTTTGCAAATTCTCAATATCGACTTATATATCGATATCCGACTTACTCTTAAGATTTGATTCGCTATTTTTACGAATGATTCCACCATAAAATAGCCTTTCTCTCTCTAGCTCTCTCTTGATGTCTCTCTATCTCTCTCGACTTCTCTCTCTAATTTTGTGTAAATGAAGCTTTTGCTCTGTTTTTGGGTTAAATTGTTTTCTGAGGATCGGCATAGTCGTGTTGATGTTGGCACACCCAGTTCTACTTCCAACAATCCAGCTCATACTTCAATTTCCAACTTTCTCCCATGTTTAGCACTTCAGCATGTCCCACTAACTGTTCAAGACGTCTCGTTCTACTCAGCATGTCCACCATGTTGTTTAACACTCCCACCGTGTTGACATTTCCTTTTTCTAGAAAACATGATCGTGCTCTTGATTAGCAGAGTCGTTGTCATCCTTTTTCTAGTGAGCATGCCCTCGTGCCAACTAGCATGCCCCCTATTGCAGACTAAAACATAGCATTTTTTGCATAATACTCTTCTATTCTCTATCGTGCTATATCTTAAAGTTAACATCTTTTAATGTATAAAATATTCATTTTCATTAATCATTTTACTAATTATGGGGATTTAAGATAGGAATGTTACAATTCTTCCCCCTTAAAGAATTTCATCCTCGAAATTCTCTATCTTGTCTATTCTATCTTATTTTTGGGTCACTTTTATATAATCAAGCATAATGCAATGCAATTACACAATTTAACTCTTACCTACAAACAATTAAGGATAGTCTCGTCACTTCTTATCCTCGATCTCTCAAGTTGCTTCTTCCATATTGTGATGTCTCTAGAGAACTTTAACCATTGAAATCTCTTTGGTTCTTAATTGTTTGACTTTATGATCCATAATTTGCATTGGTTTCTCAGTATAGGTTAAATTTTCTGTTATCTGCACTTTCGACTCAAGTATGAGATGGGTAGGATTTGATCTATCTTTTCTAAGCATACTCATATAAAACATCATGTATCTATGCTAGCTCTATTGCTAAAACTAGTCTATAGGCTAATAGACCAATTTACTCTATCACTTCATACGGTCCAATGTATCTAAGACTTAATTTTCCTTTATTTCCAAATTGCATTATCCCTTTCCAAGTCGAAACCTTCAAAAATACTCTATCCCCGATTTCATATTCTCTTTCTCTTCTATGCTGATTATAATAACTTTTTTGTTTGTCCTAAGTAGCTTTCAACTTGCTTTTGATTAGCTCAACTTTTTCTATCATTTCTTGTACGATTTTGGGTTCTTTGAACATTTTTCCCCTTCTCTATTCTAGTATACTAGACTTCTACATTTTTGTCTAAATAGAGCTTCATACAGTGCCATACTAATGCTACTGCGATATTGATTGTTGTAGGCAAATTCCATCAATGGTATGTACCTATCCCAAGAGCCCTGAAACTCCAAAACATAAGACCTCAACATCTCCTCCAAAGTTTATATGGTCCTCTCAGTCTATCCATTAGTCTGTGGATGAAAGGCAATACTAAAATGTAACTTAGTACCCAATGCACTTTGCAATGCCTGTCAAAATCTGAAAGTAAATCTTGGATCTCTATCCAATACTATGAAAATAGGAATACCATGTAATCAGACTATCTCTCGCATATATAGTTCTGCCAACTGCTCTCTCGCATATACAGTTCTGCTAACTGTTCTAAAGAGAGTCCAATTTTGATTGTTAAAAAGTGTGCAGATTTAGTCAATCTATCTACAGTCACCCATACTGCATCTTTATTCGATTGTTTTTGTGTTATCTATTACAAAATCCATAGTTATCCACTCCCACTTCCAAACTGGTATGGATAACGGTTGAAGTTTTCCAATTGGCACTTGATGTTCAACTTTTATTTGTTGGCATACTAAACATCTGGATACAAATTTAGCTACGTCCTTTCTCATGTTCAGCCACCAATAATGTTGCTTCAGAGTATTGTACATCTTTGTCATTTCTAGATGCATGACATAAGGAGCATTATGTGTTTAATCTGGTTTCCGTTGTCTTTTACTCTCAATCTTTAGTACACATACTCTGGTCCCTAACATCAACAGTTCATCAACCAATTAAAAAAAATCTCCAACCCCTAATCAATTTGCTCGATTATTCTAATAAACTCATCATCTTGCTTTTGTGTTGCTTGTATCTTTCTTAATAACAGTGGTTGAACCATCAATTTTGCTATCAACACTCCTAATTTTGTTAGTTCTAACTTCACATTCAAGCTTCGTAAAGCTTTAAATCAGTCATTCATGTCAATCGCAAGCTAGATATAGCAACACTTGATTTTTTACTGAGTCCATCTGTAACCACATTTCCTTTTTTGGGATGATATTCAATTGTGTAATCATAGCCTTTCAAAAACTCTAGCCACCTTCTTTGTCTCATATTTAGTTCTTTATGGGTCATCAAATATTTCAAACTTTTATGGTTAGTCAAAATCTAAAATGTCTCGCCATAAAGATAATGTCTCTAGATCTTTAGAGCAAATACTACTATTGTAAGCTCTAAATCATATACTGGATAATTGGTCTCATGTGGTTTGAGTTGTCTAGAGGCATATAATATCACTTTCCTATTTTTCATTAAAACACATCCAAGTCCTTAACAAGATGCATCACTATAGATGACAAATCCGCCTGTACTAGAAGGAATCGTAACGACTGGAGCTGTGGTTCATCTATATTCCAATTCATTAAAACTTTGTTGGCATTTTCATTCCACTGAATAGATACATTCTTTCTCAGCAGTCGAGACAGCGAAGCAGCTACAAATGAGAATCCTCCATAAATCTACGAAAGTAACCTGCCATACCCAGGAAACTACGTACCTCTGACTGTTTTAAGAGGTTCCCAATTTAATGATGCTTTAATATTTTTTGGATCTACTGATATTCTTTGTCTAGATATCACGTGTCCTTAGAAGACTATGTGATCTAACCAAAACTCACATTTGCTAAGTTTTGCATATAATTTTTTCTCTCGTAAGCTTTGCAATACTATTCAAAAATGTTCATTGTGTTCTTCGATATTCCTCGAACGGATCAGTATATCATGCATGAATTCAATCACAAACTGAACGAGGAAGGACTGGAATATATTGTTCATCAATGCCATAAATGCTACTGGAGCATTAGTTAAACCAAATGGCATAACTAATAACTTGTAATGACCATAACAGGTTCAAAAAGCAGTCTTGGGAATATCTTCCTGTGCTATCTTTAATTGATGATACCCAGATCTTACGTTAATCTTTAAAAACACTGTGGCACCTTACAATTGATCAAGTATATCATCTATCTAAGGTAACAGATATTTATTCTTCACAGTTACTTGATTAAGTTTTCTATAATCTATACATAACTGTAATTTTCCATCTTTTTTTAACAAATAAAACAGGTGCTCCCCAAAGTGAAACACTAGGTCGAATAAATCCCTTATCAAGTAACTCTTGTAACTATTTCTTTAGTTCCTATAATTCAAATAATGCCATTCTGTATAGTTGTATAGATATTGGTGTCGTACCAGGAATTAATACAATAGTAAACTCTGTCTCTTTATCAGGAGGAAATCCTGCGAGATCCTCCAAAAATACATCTCAATATTGATATACTATTTGTATTACTTTAACATCTTTAGAAGTTGTCATTCTATCAACTACATGTGCCAAATAAGCTTCACATCCATTTTGGATCAGCTTAAAAGCTTGAAGAGCTGATATTAAGCAATTAGGCATAATCTTCCTTTCTCTGCAAAATATTACTTTATTTTGTTCATTTGATTCAATTATTACTTCCTTTGTGAAATAATCAACTTTAACTCGATGATGAACTAACTAATCCATACCTAATATAAGATCCTCTACTAGAAGCTGATCTTAAAATGAATCTGCCTTTACCTTGACTACTACTATAAACAGACATAGGCTCATTACTCTGTGCAACAGACTGTGATGGAGGTATAGCTCCTCCAGGTCCCTCTTCAATAACTCTATTTGGAAAATCTCCCATAAAATTTCCCATTCGCATACAAATATAATGGCCACCAGCCATCCTCTTACAATACCATCGATGGTACCTTTCACAATGGGGACTTATAGATCTAACTGGTCTTATAACAAACTCTGATCCACCTGATCGTCCTCAGTCAAAACCTCTGTCGCGATAAGCCTGATAATGAGAAGGTTATGATCTGACTACGGTGAATCCTTGATATCTAAGCTCGTGTCTAGGTGAAATTAGGTCTCTTTCCAGGTCTACTCGACTCTCTTTGTGGTGCTATCCTTTTCTTCATATCTTCTCTTTCTCATCATCATCATTAACTTTTAAAAGCTCCTCAGCTCTAACTGCTGCATCCCTTAACACCGTATAGTCAAATGTCTTTGTTTGAGGGATTTGCTTGTGAATTTCCTTGTTCAAATCATTTTCAAACATCCTACACTTATTGTAACATTCCTATCATAAAAAAGGAAAATGATTACGAAGTGATTAATGAACTTAACAAAAATAAGAGAGAAAACATAAGTTAAATGGTAATATTGAATAAGTTAAGGGTCATACGGGTTAGGGTTACGAAGAAATGAAGTTTTGAAGTGAAATTGGCGAGAAAACAGAGGCACAACACAGTGGGCGTGCTGGCAACACGAGGGGCGTGCTCTTGGGAAAGTATATTAGCACGATCATGCTAAAAATGAGTTGGAAAAAGAATTTTAATGCTGGCACGGTCGTACTGGTGTTAGCACAGGGCATGCTGAGGTGCTGAAGTTTTAGAAACATTGGAAATTGGAGCCAAATGTGTAAAAGTTCAGTTGGCACAGGCGGTGTTGGTGTTGGCACAGTCGTTCTGATCTTCAGACTCATATATAAGTTGTTTTTAGCAGAAAAATAAGGAAAAATAAAAAAGAAACAGAGAATAGAGTGAGAGAAAAGCTGAGGAAGAGAGAAAAACGATAGTATGGGCTAGATTTGAGTTCAAAATATAGAATTGACTGTAGAATTGAACAGGGAATCGACTACTATAATCGATACAGGAAATCTACAGAGAAAAAGGTAAGAAAATATATTAGAATTAAGAATACAAGTATATTCTTTGATTGATTTTTATATATAAATTTGGTATATGGTTATATAGGAATTCAATTGGATTAGCAGGAAAACAATTGGAGTCGAGAGGAGCTCCAAATAACGGATATCCAGGTGAGTAGTCTAACTAGATTAAAGTTATAATTGATTTGCAAATTTACATACAATATTGATTGATTGATTGATTGAGTCATATATGAATTGTGATTTAATGGTAAAATGTGAAACTGGTATAAAATTGGAAACGAATATGATTGAAATGTGAACAGGTACATGCGAAATGAAAAAGGAAAACAAGTACATTATGTTATTCACACATGATTCTATGTTACGATTTACGAGTTACGTGCTATCATATGACTGGTGATGATATGGTATTGATATGATGAGGTGCGAATTGTTTATATATGATCAATCATACGTAGAGAGATTTATACTACAGAGGGGATTATATTGTAGAGGGAGATTATTTTTTGTAGAGGGGGATTATATAACATACCAATGCTATACACGATTACGTTGCATGATAACCAGATGAACATATAGATTTATCATCATATGATCTATAGAATGGATAATAGTAATTGTGTATTGAATAGATGATTTATAGTATTACATTTGATTGATAATATAAAAAATAAATATATATGATTAATTGATTTATGGATTAATTTAATGACTATTCACTGAGCCCGCAACTCAAACAACTATGATTTTTAGTTTCAGGATAAGTTAGTGAGTAGAGATAGCCTTACAGACTATTCAAGTGGGTCAGCTGCTACTCCCGCACTTTCTCTCTCTTCACCAGATACAGATAGGAGCGGATATGTTAGACATTTGCATGATTGTGTGTTTTGAATTCGATCTGTACAGTAAGTTTGATATTAGGTTTGTTGAGATGATTATTGATATTTGGTTGATTTTGGATTTATATATATATATATATATGAGTTATGATGTTGCTTAATGAAATAGTACAAGTTACAGAGTATTATGAAAATATTAAGTGTGTGTGAATACTAATACTGTTGATGATGATTTATATATTTATGGTGTGAGAATTGTATAAGTATCGGGTTGATTTCAGGTTGCAGTGATTCAACACGGGTCGTGCTTAAATGACAATTTGGCCATGTTGAATAAAAACAAGTCATGCTAAATCAACACGAGATCGTGTCCATGGGAGTGTTGATCAACACGAGTCGTGCTCATATTAACTGCAGGCAACACGGGTCGGGCTCCTGCACTGTTTTGCCCGTACTGCTCAATTAAGTTTGCCTGTTTATTGAAAATCAACCAATGCTATATTATTAATAGATAAGAGTGAGAATATGAAAGGATAAAAAGAAAAAAGTTTAAATTTATTCATTATTAAATGTAGTAGTATAATTATAATTAAAGATTCTCATCAAGGATAAAATTCACAGCATAGTAGGATTGTTGGGTAAACTGTAACTCGTACTCAGCAATAGTCATCTTCCCCTGCTTTAGAGCTAGAAAGTCTCTCCTCTTTGCATCTGCATAAACATCTGGCAAATGCTTCCTCCTGAAGACACGTACAAAAATCCTCTCATGTCAACACTCGTGGAAACGTCAGTGAATGCAGAACAATGCTCAACTAGCTATAGGCATCATCCTTTAATGAAGAAACAACAAACTCCAATCTGTTTGCTACATTGGCCTCCATCATCTCATATACCGTATCAGCTGCCCTAACCATTCCTCTTCAAATCGTGGATTTGTCGTACCTCAAAATTCTATAACTCCCAATTTCTTCAACTCCTTAAAATTTTTGAATCTCACCTAAATAGAAGTTAGTAGTGGATCCCTATATATAGGATAATACTGTGGAGGCGGTGGTGTATATGGGTAAGTTGGACCATAATGAGTGTAGAGGTCATAAGGAACATTTCTGGATCCTACGTTATAATGAGACATCTGAACGGTCTTATGAGGATCTGCTACTCCCTCTCTTTGAAGGTGGTCTAGAACCAGATGCCATATCTAAAAATTAAAATGAGAATGATTTAGCACACATATAATACAATACACAGCAAATGCATTTCACATATCAACACTCACATACATTCTAGAGATCATGTCCCTACTTTGATACCAAATTAAAGCATCCTAAACTTTATTAACTATATAATCCATAATAATTGCTAAGTTAATATGTTTTATAATGAAAAAATTAAAACTTTTTCTTTTAGTCATACTATAGTTTCACTTTTATGCATTCATAGAATATTACAGTTTGATTCATAAATAAAATATACAATTCAAAAGTGCAGCACGAGCAGACAGTGCATGAGCACGGCCTGTGTTGACTGAGAATTAGTTATAGTACATATGAGCATGGCTCATGCTGATCAATACCCTATGGGAGTGGCCTTGTGTTAGTCTAGCAGCCCTCTGTTTAGTCAAGATGATCATCGTGTCAATTAAGCACGACCTATGTTAAACTACTAAAACTTGATATCAATCTACAATCAACCTGATTATCAACATTTAAAACTCATATAAGTATCATATTCCCCCAAGGAATTCATTTTACATCTATAACCATCTTAAACAACATCATATCTCATATATATATCCTCTATATAGCACATATATACAACAACCATCTCAATATCTCAAGTATATATATCACACATTATGATATCATACAGTCAGGCAAAATGCTACTAAAATAACTCCTATATGGCATCTGAGGAGAGAATATATTGGGTAGCATCTATCCCACCTATATACAAGCACAGGTCTGAACGCTAACTCGAACGTCTATCCAAGTCAATACCTTCACCTAACAACAAAAATTGCAGTTGCATGAGTTGCGCGATCAGTGAATAATCATTAAATCGTTGCCAATTATATTAACCATTTCGTATAACGAGATATATAATCATTGTTCATTTCAATGAATATCTTTGAAGATCATATAACATGTCTTCGCACATACAAGTTCATAATAAATACCTAACTTCCGTCTCCCTAAGTTTATTTCATATTTTCCACCTCTGTATCATGTGGACCTAACTTCCATCTCACTACTTCCATCTCTTTATGATCAATCATATATCACCAATCCTCACCAATACCATATCATCATATCATACATATATAATAAACAACGCTCACGTACCTGTTTGCATTTCATTTCATATTTTGCGTACTTGTTTCATTACAATCATATCTCTAATGCCATTTTTACCAATTCATTAGCATTTCTCATTCGTATGCGTATATCATCATTTTATTCATATTCATATTCATCAAACAATTTGCAATGATACGTAAATTTGCAATCATTAATCAATTCACAATCAAATGTAAATTCACAATTTAGATTTATAATTGACATTTAATTAATAGTGAGTTAGATTACTCACCTCCTAACTAAGTACTGGAACCGATACGTGCCCGAACTCTGTCCCAGTCCAACCTGTCGTCCTAAAGAACCATTCATACAATTCTTTATCATAATCAATTCCATAATATAATCATATGCATGCTCCTAATCTAATCTGAACAAATTCTAACATAAGTTCTTCATATAATTCTATTTAATTTTGTAATTATTAAAGATTACCTTTGTAGATTCTCAATATCGACTTATTCATCGATATCCAGCATACTCCTAACATTCGATTCATTTTTTTTTACAAAAGATTCCACCACAAAATCTCATTTCTCTCTAGCCCTCTCTCGATCTCTTTATTGGTCTCTCTCGACTTCTCTCTCTAATTTTGTGTAAATGAAGCTTCTGTTATGTTTTTGAGTTAAATTGTTTTTTGATGATCAGCACAATCGTGTTGATGTTGGCACGCCCCGTGCTGCTTCGAACAATCCAGCTCATGCTTTGATTTCTAACTTTCTCGCATGTTTAACACCTCAACATGTCCCACTAACTGTTCAGCACGTCCACCGTGCTATTTAACACTCCCACCTTGTTGATATTTACTTTTTCCAAACAATATGATCGTGATCTTGATTAACACAGTCGTGCTCATCCCTTTTCCAGTGAGCACGCCCTAGTGCCAACCAGCACACTCCCTATGTTGCAGACTAAAACTTAGCCTTTTTCTACATAATACCTCTTTTATTTTCTATCTTGTTGTCATATTTTAAAGTTAGCATTTCTTAATGTATAATATATTCATTTTCATTAATCCTTTTACTAATTATAGGGATTTAAGATAGGAATGTTACAGAAACACTATCATAGACCCATGTTAAGTCCAAACCTACATTTAACGTGCTAACCATGACACTAGTCTACCTTCACTCTAACATGGAGGCACAGAAAGCATCGATCTTAGTCCCCCCTCATAAAGAAAATTTAACGTGCTCAGCTTTAGCTTGACCCATGCTTCGATGTTTGATTCCTTGACAAGTTATTCAATTAGGGAGAGAATTTGCTTGACTTACTATTTCTAGAATTAATTTCATTTTAATTACGACTTAGCATGGCAAACGTAGATTCAACATTCATTGCATTCATTTAATATGTATATCATGCATATTCTAAGTGCATAAAAGTAAATGTGTAACTCATGGACCAATGATCCTATAACTAGATCCTATACTATTACATAGTATATTCTTCGGGCTTAAGTCCACCTCTGTCCTTCTTAGTTGGGCCTCCATGTCTGGGCTCCTCTTCCTTCTTGGTTGAGCCTCCATTCTATACTAATTCTATTCTATTAAAATTAAGCTGTAAAAAATAGACTCAGCAGGCATTTACATACCCTTTAATAAAATAGGCTTATAAGAAATTTACAATCCAAAAATGAGACCATGAATGCACCATGCAATACATTCATCAAACAAGATTTCTAACAACCAATTGGGCCCAAGCCTACATGCTCAAACAAAATAAAATACAATCCTCATCATGACAAATCCATTTTAAGTATTAAGCCTAATCATTTAAGAAAAATTGTGCCTTTAGGCTCCTCGAGTTAAAACCCAGTGATGGGCTTGGACCAAGCCCAAGATTTCTCAAGCCCACAAGACAACACCAACTTATTTTGTGTCAAAACTATTATTGATTGAATTTTCTCTTTTACAATTTTACACATAATAAAATAAGTGTAAAATCTACATGAATGCATTTAAGTAAAAAAATACTTCAAAAACTAAGCATACAAAAAAATTTCCAAGCTTTTGAAAACTAATTTAGTCCCTTAATTTACCACAAAAAATTATTTTAGGTCCTTTAGAATTAAACTAGGTCAACTAGGTTATTAATTCATTCACTAAGGAACCTAGTTTAGGGTTTTTGTGAATTAGGCCACTAAACTAAATTATGAACAATAAAAAAAACATGTCTAATCATGTGTATACACCTATTTCAGCCCCTCATTATTTTTTAAAACCAATTTAGGTATATTTGATTTAAACTATCCTAAACTAGCCTTTAAGGATCAGATTATGTACCTAGTTTTACCATTTATGAAACAAACAAATAACATAACATGAACAACCCTTACTTGGATAAAAATAAACTTATTTCCTACTATTTTAAATCAAGTTTAACACCAAATAATTAGATCACGCAAAACATCCCACCCATTTCCAAAACTAGCTCACAATTCTATCCATTTATGTGTTATGACGTTAAGGTAATCACTCTGATATCACTATTGGGTTTTCTACATTTTTAAAACTATAAGTTAGAAGAATAATTCAATAAAAACACATAGAAATTCAACCAAGATTACACCAAAATGATAATAGCAACATAATATATCATAAACTTAAAAACTAGCTCGTAAAAATGATAATAGCCACACAATATGTCATAATGTATCATAAACATAGAAAATCAAGGCTTTAAGTAAAAGGTTGGATTTTTACCTCTTCTTCTCTATGACTGTGTATATGGAATAAAAACAAGTAACTACAGCCTCAGAATATAGCAAGACTACCTTTAAGACACTAAAACTGGACTTGTCCCTATATTAAACTAACACATAGATTAAAAGAAAAGTGTACTAGCACAAAAAGGGTGACAATATCACCTTACTTATGATCTTTGAATGGAAAGCTCACAAAACCAATGCCACCAACATGTTTGGTGACATAAATTAGCCCCTCAAGTCTTGTTCTTTTGCTAAGAATGTCGAGAAATCAAGAGTTGTGTTCTTGTATGGGAGTTTCGGCCAATGTGAGTGTGTAGGAAAGAAGAGTGAAAAATTAGGTTTTCTAATCTCTCTTTTTCTTTTATGGCCTTGTGGCCACTTTAGATTAGGAGACTTGATTTTAGTTTTAAAATCAAAGTTTAACTCTTCTAAATCTTAATCCTATCTTGGCTGAATTGGAGTAAAGGTTGGATAGGTTCTTAAATCTTCTTTTTATCTTTCCTTATCCTTTTACAAAAGAAGATAAAAATCCATCATTTTTCTTCTCCTTTTTCTCTCACCTTATCCATATTCAAGACAACATAATACTCACTTATTTTTGTTTTCTTAAAATGTGTATGGGGTTTAAGTATGAGCTTTATTCATTTTAGGCCCAATTACCAAAATTGGCCAATTGCATGATCTAGCCTTATGACCAGAATTTGACCTAAGGTAAAATTCTCATTTTAATTTTTTTAACTTTCTTTTGTCCGTGTGCACTCTTTAGGACTATTTGATAAAGGTAATAAATTTATAATTCATTAATCATAGGCGGTATCTAGGAAGACATTGTGATTATCTAAAATTAAATAGCTGATAAGCAATGCCAATAGTCCTACTACAATTGAAATTCTTCCCTTGACCTCTGATATCATAATTTGCATAAGGTATGTCTCTAATATACTTATTTAGTGCTAAATCACTTTCTTGATCTCTATGACAAGATTGATAAGTTCAAATGAATGATCCAATCATTCTATTTGGGTTCGGCCACACTCTTCCCAATCTTGTCTATCAAGCGGCGTGTGATATCTTCTCTCATTGTCATGAGAGGGTTAATCCCTTCACATCATTTCACTCAGGCTTCTACTTGTAATCCATACCATTCCAAATCATACCCATGCTTATGAACCTTTTATGGTCATATTAGGTGTATGTCAAAGTACACTAGAAATCACTAAAAAAACATAGTAATTTCAAGTCTAAGGACAAAAAATTGACATTACAAGAGACATTCTAATCTTAGTATTCTTATAAATGATCGATCTACAATGTCCCACATTGTACCTATGAACTTTGTTAAATATCTTGTATCTATGACCCATAGAGAATGATCACCTGTAAAGCTCATACTAGTCTTAATTCATTTCCATTCCTATGGAAATAAGTGACTTAGGATATTTAGAATGTTAATTTCAGAACTTCCAAGTTCTATTATCAAGGTCCTCAACTTGGATATCTCAAGTGTTTAATTAATATTCTTAGATATTTTATCATACACATAGAACATGTCAATACATGAAATGATAAAATAATGTCTCATGATTTTATTAATCCATAATAAAAGATACATACAAAGTATTAGGGCTTAGGCTTATACTAACAAAAGGGTATGTCATAAAGTAAGTGATGGATTAATAATGTGAGATTTTGGCATGTGTATATCTACCATGCATTGCAATTTCATAATATTAGAGGCAACATTGGCACACTAAGTATTGTAGAAAAATAAGGGCGTTAGCTCTTGAGGCATGAGTTTCCATTATAAGCAATATTGGCGTACTAGATATTATAGTGTAATGAGGGCAAGAGCTCTCCATATATAAATATGAAATCATGCATCATGATCATGTGAATGGTAATAATGAAGAATTTGATATTCGTGTTCTCATGAATATACCATTGACCATCTTATTAAAATGAGTTAAGAATGAAATGATTGATCTGATAATATGTGATAGAGGAACATTGTGATTTCATACATTGTGAATTAATGAGAAATGAAAGGAATTAACATATTTATGATGAGTGAATTTAATGAACAAAATAAGTTGACAATTGTATGTGTTGAGTTGATTAAGAAATGATTAAGTGAATATGAGACCGTAGGGGGGCTAACATAGGGTCGTGGTCTGTTACACGGATCATGTCAACACAATTGTTTAGGAAAGTGGACAAGCATTGTGATTATGGTATGTTACACGGGTCGTGCTTGGGAATTGAATATTGTTTGGGCATACTAGGCGTGGTCTGTTGCACGACTTATGCTAGAATCAGGCTAAAAATTGTGCGTCAACACAGGCTAGAGGTATGACTATGTTCTTGCCCATATTGGATGTGGATATGTGCGCAATGAATTACATAGAAGGTAAATATTTATGTAACAAAGTTCAAAGACACAATATTAAAGTAGAGTATGAGTATTAAATATGTATAATGTACATAATGTTTAATAAACGAGCACATATATATGCTAGGTAAGTCTAACCATAGGTATACTTACTGAGTTTAAAACTCACCAAAATATATGTAGTTTCTGTCTGCAGAGTGGTAAGATGGTTGGTGCTTGTTTTGCTGCTACTAAAAGCTTGAAGACTTGATACAAGGTCAGAGAGGCTCATATTATTTTGACTTTGTCTCTCTTGTGTGTGCATAAATGTTTGAGAAAATGTTGTTTTATGATGTAATAAATAGTTATTTTGTTTAACAAATTGTATACTGTGTGTTTTCAACTAACAAAAATCTTTTTTCCATTTGTACATATTTTTTTTCTAAAATTTCAAAACCTGACATTCGAGATTCACTTCATGATTTAGTTTTTTTTTTAAAAAAATTACATGGTTTTAATGACATTATATATATATATATATATATATAAAGTGAAGTTTGGGTGTCACATTTAATGGATTAGAGTGGGGATTAGATTCCATGCAGACTTGTGCATAAAACTATTTTCATAGTATACAATGAATATAGTCTAGAGTTGGTTAATTTTCTAAAGTCAATAATGAAGCCACATGTTGAGACGCGCATGTGTGGGCTGAGTGTCAAGAGTTTGTGCAGGGACATACCAGCTCCTTCACACGAGAACTAATTGAGTACTCTAGTAGCACCTCCTTAGAACCCCACATTTGCTCAATTCTTTGAGATGATGCAGAGGGTGATGCAAGGGCATGGGCCTAAGGAGGAGGTGAAGTAGACAAACTTTTTTGGGAGGTTTGGAAATAAGGGGGTAAATCTTTTAAAAGCATTGCTGACCTTATTGTAGCAGAGAAGTGGCTTTGACATGCGAAGAGGATTTTAAACTTATTGAGTTGTACACATAAGACAAATGATGTTTGGGATTGGTGGAAAGCCATACTAGATAGTCAAGCTAACTCATCTGCTTTCACATGGACAAACTTCTTGATGGAGTTTGCCAATAAGTACACATCTTCAGTGTACAAAAGCAAGGAGAAGGTAGATTTCTTGAAGTTGAAGCAGAAAGAGATGACCATCGTAGAGTACAAAGTGATGCTTACCCTATTATCCCTATGTGCACTATAAAAGGTGTCCATTGATGTAATGAAAAAAGAGGTTCAAGAGGGCTCCAATTCAATCTTCGAAAAAATGGTTATAAGAGCTCCCACTTATCAAACTTTGTTGGAGACCTCTTTGACAACAGAGGAGCTTGTAGCCAAAGAAGAAAGAAGAGAAGGAAAGAAGGCCTTCTAGAGGCACTCATTAGGAATGTAGTCAAGGTAGGGAAAGGGTGCGGGAAGTAAAAGGAGTGGTCATACTAGTTCTCCCTCTATAAGATCTTATGGTAAAGGTGGATATGTGAGAGGAGACAAACCACTTATCTTCTTATACTATAACAAAATGAGGCATATTATTAAACAATGATATAAGAAAATGAATGACAAATGATTGGTGGATCAAGGAAAAATTAACATGGGCAAAAATCGTGGGGTTGCAAAGGTTAGTAGAAGGGGAGGTCGAAGAGGCTGATCTGGATGGACCTCTTCTATAGGAAGGAGAGCAATATAGGTTGCAGCTTACCTTAGACCCGTGTATATGCAATGACATGTGATGAGGCAACAATAAATCCTGACTTCATCATAGGTATGGTATATATTCATGGTATCAAAGATATTATATTAATTTATCTTAGTTTTACATGTTCATTCGTTAGTGAAGAGTTTAATGGGAAGGCTACGGGTAGAGTAAATCCTTCAAGGTATGTGATTACAGCGTATATGCCTATAAGAAAAAAAACTAATGTGAATAAAGTGTCAAGGGTTTGTTAAATAAAGATTGGTCAGTTGATTTTTTTCATGGATTTGGTAATAATACAAATGAAGTAATTTAAAATAATCCTAGAGATAGATTGGCTTTCCAGTAATAAGGTAGTAGTAGATTGTTATGCTAAGGAGGTAGTAGTGGAAATTGAGGGAGAATGGAAGATGTTGATGGTGGCAAAACATAAAATAATTCTGTCTTGTTTAATCTCTATAGTGCCAGTAGAGAGGTATGTGAGGCTTATTTGGCTAATGCGATATATTTGGATGTATTTCCTAAGGACTTACTAAGATAACCACTTCAATGAGTGGTGGATTTTGATATATAATGGTATCGAGAGTTGTGCCAGTTTCAATAGCACCTTATAGAATAGTGGAAGTTGAGCTAAAAGAGTTAAAGAAGAGTGTGAGGAGTTGTTACACAAGGGATTTATCAGGTCAAGCGTGCCTTTATGGGGAGCGCCGCATTATTTGCAAAGAAGAAGAACTGAAGTATAAGGTTGTGATCGATTATAGAAAACCGAATAAAGTGACAATGAAGAATAATTATCCTCTGGAAATTATAGATGACCTGATTCATCAATTGAAAGGAGCAACAATGTTCTCAAAAATTAATTTGAGATTGGGATTTTGGCAACTCTTTATAGAGGAGAGTTTGATTCCTAAAACAACGTTCAAGACTCAATATAGACACTTTGAATTCATAGTCATGCCATTCAAATCGACAAATTCTCTAGTAGCTTTCATGACCTTAATTTTGGGATTTGGTAATCCTAAGGCTAACCTCTAAGGTGCGTAATACAAAATTTTCTAGGCTACCCATAACCTAAGAAACAAACATAATGAAATTAAAGAATTGGAACAAGAAAATTTACATCTTTTCTTTTCAATTCATATGAACCTTAATTGTTAAGGATTATGGACTACCCTTAAGTGACTCCACACTACTCTTACACACACACTTACATGACAATCAAGGGTTAGATCTTTTGTTATTAGTCTTTGATTCTTGCAACTTAGAATAAAATATCTCTAAGTGTTTAAGGAGGTAGAAATTTCGGCCACCAAGGTATTCAAGAGAGGAGATTGTCTTTTTTCCAACCCTAATGAGTCTATTTATAAACTTTGCTATTTGTTCACCAATTACTAGGGTTTAAAAACTAGATTAAGATAAAAAAACATGTAGACTAGTTGAACTAAAATAGATTAGATGAATTAAGAATTTAATCCTAACTTAAATACTCATAAAAAATCAAATTCCTCCATTTAAGTAAGAGGATCACGACAACAAGCAGAGAGAAATTCATATTAATATAATTAATTTAAGATATGGTTTTCTTAGTTTAGGACATTATCTCATGTTTCCTTCCTTATTTCTTAAAAAAGGACAAGATATTATCCATTTGATAATTAATGGATAATTTGTTGCCCCAAAGTTTCCAAAAATATTACTTATTTAATTCAAGTTAAATTATAGAAAAATATTGTACATAATTTTTTATTGTATATCATACATTCTTACTCAATAAAATATATTGAAACTAATTTCGAGATTTTTGAAAATTTTTCTTTTCAAAAAATGACACAAAATTTGAATTTCCAAACAATTCTTTTCAAAATTGCCCTAACCTTTGATCATGTAATTTGTGCGCGATCTTGTAGGCCCGCTTGTCCTTATTTTAACTTATAATGTTAAATGAATATTTTTTACATCTCATTAAATAATAAACTTAGGGTATTCAATACTTTTCAAATTTTCTACCTAACAGCCTTATATGATCTTTTGCACTTTGATATTATGATAGTATAAAGCGTGGGTTAAATCATCTTTATTTAACATAGTCACTTCCTTGATCTCATTTGTGAAACTGACATAAAATAGAATATTGATTAGTCTGTCAATAAACCTGGTTTTAACCAAACACTACTCATCTAACATATCAAGTGATCGGTGCTATCATCTCTCTTTTGATAGTTACAATCCGTTCACTTCTTTATAGTCATTTTAGCATAGATTGTATCATACATAATCGTATCCATATTTGCAACCTAGTTACACGCCACGTCCGACATATGTCAAAGTATATTAGAATTCATCTAAGACTCAAAAAAGACTATCAGTCTAAGAATTCATATATGAGCACCAGTTATGAAAATGTTTATGACTTTTACTAACCATGCAACATTTTTATTTGAACGGATCAACCCAATACCTCTTCTCTCTAATGTATCTATGTCATCCATGCTCAATGATTGGGGAACACAACTATTTTACAAATAAACATGCTGGTTTTAGTTCATTACAATTCTCACCATAAATTATCAACTACTAATGTTTAGAATACTTAGTTAAAATGTTTTACTATTCAGCGCCTTACACTAATAATTGAATAAGAGTAACATCTTGGATCATTCTATATATTCCTTATGTGCAATGATTATCCCATTCATATAGTAATAGCTTATAATAAACAAAATAGACACAGAAACAAAAAGTAACCGAATGCAAACTTAGTATTTTTCATAGTTCATAAGTTTTATGAATACATATATATTCCAAGTACAAACGATAGGCAATATAAAAAGATTATTGAAAATCAAAAATTATGATAAATTTTGACAAAACAAGTGTCGTGTATGTAGAGTCTAAATAACCTCTAAAAAGGGGGAATTGAATAGAGGTTATGCAAATGGTTGGATTTTTAAATTTTTCGCAAGTATAAAATCTGAGAGGAAGAGAAGAAAAGAGAGACACAAGATTTAGATTGGTTCGGTGAGAAACACCTACTCCACTACCTAAGCTTTCACTTAGGATTTTCAACAATCCACTAAGTTTACTTGTTACACTTGATTTCTGGCTCAAACCACCTTACAAACAATTTGATTTCAGGCTCAAATCAAACCACAAATACTAAACTAGCTCAAACTAGAAGACTATACTAGATGAAACACAAAGAACATAAGTAAAAGCAATAATAAGAGCTTGAGAGACAAACATGAATCCTTTAGAATGCTTGTGTTAACCTCTCTCCTCTGTCCTTGCTACTATTTATATGCTCTCTTGTGTTTTTGCCTGTTGGTTTTTGTTGTGGTCCACTTTAAGTTGCTTTTTGAAGTCAACTCTTTTCGAATGTCAGCTTCACCAGTTGACTGGCATATACTGCACTCAAGTATTTTGAACATTCTAGTCGACTGATTTTAATTCTAGTAGCTTCCAGACTCTGAAGTCTCGACCTTCAGTTGATTGGACTCAATTCCAGTCGACTGGTTTGTCTTGTAAAACTTGTTAGTCGACTGAAAAACACATAAGTCTACTTACATGCACCTGATTTCAAATTTTAAATCTTCCAAAAAGAAAATCTCGATCCATGATGTCATTTTGAAGATTTGTTCCCCTGTTTTGTCATAATCAAAACAAACTCATCACAAGCTCTCCTCCTTTTTGTCATAATCAAAACAAACTGATCACAAGCAAATCATTCAAACAACATAAGTGCATAACATAGAGAATAAATCCAAATATCCTACACATCCATTATCGCCTAAGGAAACCAACCAAACAAATAGATAATAAAGTCATTATGTCCTAAACAAATCATCTAAACAAACATAATCATCCAAATAAGCGCATAATATTCTAAAAAATTGAAACATGAACTACATAACCATAAGTGACAAATGCATAGAATTATCATGATGAAATATGGGTCGAAATGGCGCCAAGCAACACTAAGGATGAGCAACATCATCGGTGCTGCAAGTGAACTTGTCCCAAATCTTCTCAACAACCGAAGAAACTTTCTCAATCAATCGACCCATCGCATTCATCTCTTCCCTTAGCTCCGTGCGCATAGTGTGGAGATCAAATTTAAAACTCAAATATCCCCAAATTTGCACCCTATTTAAATAATATATGAATAAAGATAAACTCATACTTAAATATAGATAAAATCTCATATATAGATTTACCCCAAACTCGGGCCCAAATCCATTTTTCTACAAATACACACACAATCCAGCAGAAGAAAAATATCATATATACATATATGTACAAGTCTGTACAAAATAAAAGCTAAATAAAACACCATAGCCCGACCTCTTACAGAAATCTCGATATGCCTCTGATCAACAACTCGCAAGTCCAATGCAGCTACCTATGATCTGAACCACAAAACATTCAAACAGGTGAGTATTCACAAATACTCAGTAAGTGGAAATCAGAATATTGAATAAATGAAGTGTAGGGCAATAGCACGAGGTCGTGCTGGATGAACACGAGGACCTGCTGAACAGCTATCCCAGTTGACACGTCGTGCCAAAACAAACACGAGTTGTGCTTATATAACACAAACACAGGTAACACGATTGTGCTACCTTAGAGCACGAGGGCGTGCTCAACACAATCCCAGAATGGCCCAGCACCACGGGGCGTGCTGGTCAGCACGTGGTCGTGCTGAGCTACTATTTTGGTACTGTACAATCTGATTTCATCTTGATTTTCAGCAACCAAGTTATGCATAGGTATAAACCCATCTAACATCAATTATATATCATTCACACAGTGTTCAAACTCATCAAACGCATAAACTCACTTGTTTGCATCATAATATGTTCAAGTACCAAACATACCATTACATATGAACTCATCATATAACTCACAATTCATTCAACCAGCATTCATAAATCAATCAGCAGCAAAACATGTTATAATGAATGCAATGCATCATGTGTATGCAATGAATCTCAAGACACACATATGCGAATGCCCGGTACTTACATCCATCAGCGTCTCACCGGCATCGCGAGTCTCACGCGGCATCACGAGTCTCACATGCCATCGAGCCTCTCACTCGCCATCATGAATAAATCAGAAAATCGTTGGGAATCTCTCAACCGACATGTCAGGAGTCTCTCAACTGACAGTACGCGTCTCACGCTGTAATCTCTGTAGTGTCACACACAACATGCAACACAATGAATGATTGTATGCATTCAACATACTACAAGATAATCTTAAATGTATGCTCAAATCAAACAAGTCTCATGCTCAATATATACATGCCAAAGCAAGTCACATGCTAAGATGTCAACCATAAGTCAACGATATATCAATCAGCAATGTAATCAAACAAAGCATATCAATAACAATCACAATCAATACTCATATCAACACAAGATATGAATCACATCAGGTTAATTATGTTTCACACGTACTTAGCATATGAGTATTTTAGTTCACTTTTAAATCTTTTAAGCTTTATATCTTTTATCTCTTTTTCCTTTAAGTATAATGATACTTAATTAAGGAAATCACTTACGAAACTACTAGATACTCGTGAGAATAAAGGTCATAAGTGGAAAACACTTACCTCAAAATACGTGCACACTTGCACCGTTTAGCACCGCCTCGATTTCTTGGCTCGTAATCGTCACATCCTCCTAGACAACAAAAACCATAACCAATGATTAATCCCCTATCCTTTAACAAATTTTCCAGCAACCTTTACCATAACCAATGATTGATCCCTTATCCTTCAACTGATTTTCCAGCAACCTTTCACTAAATCAGTTATCCAACTATCATTTTACAAACCATCTTCCTTCCTATTACTCAAACTTAACCATGAAGCATCAA
>CANYCX010539948.1:0-14456 GCA_948193385.1 Breynia disticha f. nivosa
TTCAGATACCAAACATAAGATGGAGGAGTAGGATCAAACCTTAAAGACCAATTTGGAATTGTTGAGATCAATGAAATTAAAAGGGGATGCTCATGGCCCAAAACCACTCATGAATGTTGCTGCTAGTTCGTCTGGAAATTCTCTAAGAAACACTCCACCATCATCATCAACATACACCTTCTAGTCCTAAACAAATGCCATTCCAACACCTATACAAAACAGTTACCCAAATTAATTACAACCAAATAGCAACCACACCATAAATACAATAAACAATGTCCAACAACTCTTATCAATATGACAACCTACCAACCAGTTGTGTCCCAGAATGGATTTTACTTATTTCAAAGGAACACAACCCAGATTGTGGGTAAGGAAGTGTTAGAAAATTTTTCAAGTCTACCAAATCCCAATTGAACATTACGTGGAATCAGCTGCAATGTTTTTAGTAGAGAAGCCTAACATTTGGTATCAGGAATGAAGGGACGACATATATCTATTGGAGTGGAGTGAATTTGTGGAGGATCTGTATAAGAGATTCAGTGAACCAAGAGAGGCGAATGTGGTGGAGGAATTTCGTAAGTTGAGACAATTGGGAAGAGTTGAGGAGTATTTTCAAAAATTTGAGGAACTTAAGTCTCTAGTAAAAAGAGAAACTAATGGATTGAGTGAAACATATTTGGTGAAGGTATTTGTAGGAGGATTGAAAGAGGATCTCAATATGGTTGTAAAGAGGTTTAAACTGAAACATTTAAACTAATTACTTTATTAATCATCTTATTAGTATTTTAATTAATTAGTATTGATATTATATTTTAAAAATCTTTTCTTTTACAATTATTTCATCTTAATTTATCTAACACCTTAGTGAAACACGACCCATGGGCATCATCCTGTGTTCACTAGCCCAATTTCTGTGTACCTGTAATATGTTAATCGTATTATAATACACAAATTGTAGTGATAAGCTGATTATGAAAATAATGCTGTAGAATGATAGCAGAGCTTGATAAACAAACAATATTGAGTACTCAATCAATTTTAGTTAGTTAATTTTCATAATAAACTAGTCCTCAAGAGGCAATATCAATATCTGTAATCACTCTATTAATTATCAACCAGTGTATAAATAATGTTATGAATCAAATCTAATTAATCTATTCATACATTTAATAATCAAATCATGTAAACATACCATCATGTTATCATTAATTCATTCATCATATAAGTATCCATAAGGATATAAATACAATATGCACATGTTTCTATTTGTAATACCATCCAAGATAAGAGAGAGAAGATCTGGAGCTCAGCTGACCATCCACTCATTCTATCTATCTTCTTTATAACTGAAAACAAAATATACATAAACATACCTTTATGATTTGCGAACTCAGTGAGTAATTAATATAATTAAATTAATCCATTTCACATTTGGTACTAGCATTTACTTTATTCTATTTACATTTTTATACCATATTACTGTTTCTTTGCTTCTGTATACTTGAATATTACGCATTTAATTCTCTGTGATCATATAAATAACGAGTCATATAGGTTATCTTCATCTTCACTATATTTGTAATAATAACACGTTCACATATTTTGTATCTTTATCTTGATTCATATGTATGTAATTCATATATGTCGATTTCGTATGTGTCGTAATCATTTAGACTCGTACTTGTGTAACGTGTTCTTTTAATCATGCAACATGTAACGATTAAAATTGTGTCGTTGTGTATACTTCCTCTACAATAATGCACTTCCTCTACAATAATATACCTCATCTACTGTATGATCGATCATATAATCACCATCAATCATATCACCACTAATCTCATATCCCCACCAATCTCGTATCGTATATTGATATCATGCAATGTATAATCGCTAATAATTGTTGTATGATCACTCATATGTTAGTATGAAATTGTATGTGAAATTACTGATTGTATTCGCTGGGCATTCAATTATTTATCTGTGTAAATAAATCTATATTTTGTGTATGTAACGAAGTCATGAAGGATCATGTACTTCTTTAATCATATCATGTAATTTGCGTTTCATTTAAATGTATACTCATGATTTATTTTCATCTTTATTTTAGCTTTATTTCTTTTGATCTTTTATTAGAAATTCACCTATAATTATACTTTTCCTATCACAACATTTCATTCAATCGATATGCAGATGCTTCCATTTTCATTATGCAAGTAAATTATAGTTTCTGTGATTAACGCAAATGCATCATTCAATCTTAAACAATCAATTAGAATATCAATCATCATAAAAAACACTTTGACTATCAGCATCGTGGCATATATGCAATGCCTGCACTCCATATGAATAATTCCACACTCTAGTAGTTCTAACAGTTCACATTTAATCGATATCTTCTAATAATCACACATAATCAACATGATGTATTCTTTAATTATGTTTTCTTTCGTTGATCACACATATAGTTAAATATACAAGTGAGGCTAGATTCTCACCTAGATATTCGTAATATTTGGAGCTCCTCTAGACTTAGATCCTGATATTTGTCTTCAAAATTAATCGTCCTATAAATATAATCAACAATCCTATCTATCAATTCTCCATAAAAACTCAAATATTTATGAATCAAACTTAAGAATTTAATGACTAATTTTACCTCTATTCTCCAATGCTCGATTATATCATGCCTCTATGATCTTTATATGATTTCTTTATCTATGTCTCTTTCTTTCTCTAAACCTCTCATGTCTCTTTCACCTCTCCGGCTCTTTCGTAAATCTCTCACCTCTTCGGCTCTCTCTTGAATCTCTTTCTATTATGTTCATTTTCCATTTACTGCTTCTAATTAAACCTTAACTTTGATTTCTCATGCTTTAAATTCCTAAGCTACCCAAAATTATGCCAAAATTTACCAACTGTGTGTGGTCAGCAGAAACTACACGTGATAGCTGCCACCATGCTTTTGTTGGCTACAATGTGTAGTTGACTATGTGTGGTCATCGCTACCACGTGTAGTCCACTGCGTGGTCTGCGACCCCCTGTACTCCATGTTTTTCTATAAAAATTCCCTTTTATATGTATACTCACTATCTACTATATATCAACTCATAATTAACATAAAATATTATTGAATTTATCTATTTTATTCTTAATTATGTTAATCATTTTATTAATGATATGATTTTAGGATGAAAATGTTGCATAAACCTCTGACACTTAAGGATGCCTATGAACTGAATGAGGTTGTGCATTACAAAAAAAAACCACTCTGACACAAAACCAATCCTGATACCACTATCAATCCACATAATAATAAAGTTACCATAGCCAACAGACTACCATACCAAAATACCAACACAAGACCCACTCAGACATAAAAAGGGGATCGTTTAGTAATAGAAGAGGAGATTAAGGGAGAGGAGGTAATTATAGATACTGTGGAGGGAGAGATATCTATCCTTGCACTGAGTGGGAAGGCTACTCCTACAAAATTCCAAATAAAAGGACATGTTGTTAGGAAAGTAATCAGTGTTCAAGTGGATAGTGAGAGTACCCATAATTTTATCGATAAAGCTATAATCATTAGGTTGCAGCTCTAAACTCATGAAACCAACCCCTCAATAGCTAATGGTGCTAATCTGGTATCCATATTGAAGTGTAGACAACTTAACTGGCAAATAGGCAATAAGAGGTCCATGACTGATCTGAGGGTCTTACCTTTGGGAGGGTGTGCTGTTGTATTGGGATGTTATTGGATGGTTGAGCACAATTCAATTCTGTTTGACCTAAAAACAAGGGAGATTAGGATATAAAAGGAAGGAGAAATTGTAGTGTTAAGAGCAGATAAGGGAGATCAAGAGCACCAATTATTGTTTGAAACTAGTCTCTTAAAGATGTTATGGCAAATCATCAAAGGGGTTACTAATCATATTTTTTAATGATCACGGGGCAGGACAATGTAAAAACACTAGAGGAATTACTTCCTATCCTCTAGGAGTATGAGGATGTATTTAGAGAGTCTACCACCTTACCACCCAAATGTAGACAAGACCACCATATAACCATGAAACAATACACAAACCCATCAATCCTAGAACATATCGATATCCATCCTTCTAGAAAATATAAATTGAGAAATTACTGAAGCAAATGTTAAGAACCTTACTGACATAACCTAGCCACAACCCATTTGCATCCCCTACTCTGTTGGTAAAGAAAAAGGATGGAACATGGAGGTTCTATAGGATTACAAGGGTCTTAACGATATAAAGTGAAAGATAAATTTCAAGTACCTTTTGTGGAGGATCTCATGAATGAGTTGTATGGAGCAATGGTATTCAATAAATAGACCTGTGGTCAAGGTACATAAGATATAGATGGCAAGCAAGGAAATTTCCAAAATAGCCTTCAGAACCCACCATGGCCATTATAAATTCAAGGTAATGCCATTTGGCTTGACCAATGCAACTACCACCTTTCTATCTATCATGAATACTATCTTTAATGATTTTTTTAAAAATTTTTTTGGCATTTTTGACGACATATTAGTGTACATTATTGACCTAGTAACCTATTTAGGCTACCTAAGGCAAATATTAGAAACACTAAAGGCTAACCAGTTTTTTTTTTTTGCAAAAAGGATCAAGTGTTCTTTTGGTATTCCACATGTGTATAACTTAAGGCACATCATTTCAGGCGAAGGAATCTCAAAAGACCTCAAAAAATTGATGCAATGAGGGAGTGACCAACTCCAGCAACACAAAAAGCTTTATGGGGATTTTTAGGATTACAGGCTACTACTAAAGATTTATAAAGAACTATAGGACCATCAGTAGGTCTTTGACATAATTGCTCTGAAAAGAATTTTCACTGGAATCATGATGTTGAGAAGGTTTTTTTTAGACCCAAGGAAGCTATGACCTCTGCCCCAACTCTATCCAATTATTAAGAATCATTCATTCTAGAGACTAATGCAAGCAAAATAGGAATAAAAGTTGTGTTAATGTAAGGTAGGAGGCCTATCGATTTTCTAAGCAAGGCATTGAGTCATCAACATCAAGGACTCTCAATATACGCAAAGAAGTTGATGGCTATATTGAAAGCTATAGAGAAATGGCAACACTACTTGGAGCCAAGACCCTTCATCATCAAGACTTACCATTTTAGTCTTAAATACTTATTATAATGAGGCTACACATATCTCTCCAAAAGAAAAGGCTTACTAAGTTGATGGGGATATCCTATTACATCCAATACAGGAAGGGAGTGGAGAATAAGGTAATACATGTATTGTCTAGAGTTTCTAACGGAACTACTATAGTAGAATTACAAGCTATTACTGCTCAACAACCATTATGGGTAAAAGAGTTAGTCAATAGCATTGCTGGAGATAACATGATACAAGAATTTGTGGGCTAAGGCCTAAGTCACCAAAACCATTATCTTACTTATTATGAGGGAATCTTGTGGCATAAAAGCCAAGCTGTTGTGGGAAAAACAAGTGATTTTTCAAGGTAATCCTATAGGAGATCTATGGATCACCTGTAAACATTTAGGATTCTTAGTGTGTTACCATAGTGTAATGCCCCAAAAATTATAACCTAAAATACATGAAAAATAATAAAGAGAATAGTGGCAAAGGGCATACGGAATGGTTTGCCTAAACCGTTCCCCAAACCATTTTACTAAGGACAAAAGTAAAATTTGTGCAGATAGAAAGATGAAAACGGGCAAGCAAATGATTTGGGTAAGCTGTTTGCCAAACATTTCGACCTGGTAGGAATTTGAATTAGACACGTATTAAGGTGGAAAAAAGAGAGAGAGAGAAAACATTTTCTAAGTGTGAGCCTTTGCTCAGTTGAAACCCTACTCTTCCAACTTTCAAGTGACCATCTTAGACCCTTGCCAAACACAAAACCTTCCTTCTCACTCTTCAGTTTCCATAAATACACGCGGGAACATCCTTTTTGGGGAGAATCTTGAGCTAAGGCAACTTAGAACAAGCTAAGTTCCGAATCTTAGCTGAGATTTATTAAGTTTTTAGAGTGGGTTATGTGGGTTTTGTGTAGGAATATTGAGTGGGTGAGTCTTAACATAGTTTTGGTGAGATTTAAAGAGGTTTTAGGAGATGGGTTGTGTGTGAAGAGTTTGGGGGTTTTGCTAGAGGTTCGTAAGAACGAGATATTAAAGTAATAAATTGGGTCTATTGTGTATAATGTGAACAATGTGAGTAGGTTATGAGAGGAAATTTAGAATGGGGACAAGAATGTGGGGTTTAAGTTTTGATTAAGAGAATAATTAGGGGTTTGCCTAATTAACATTCTAAACGACGTAATTGATGTGTAAGATACAGTATTTATATGATTTTATGATAATGTTGTTATAGGAGGTGAGTTGCGAGATTCAGACTGAAGTTGAGCTGAGAGCCAACTTCATTGGAGTCAAGGTAAGTGCATCGAATCACACTTAGCATTCTATGTATTGCCTGTAACGCTCAAATTTTTAAAGTTCATTTTCGAGTAAACAATAATTTTGGCAATAATTTTTTTTCCAATAAATAATATACATGCACCTATGACTTTCCGAATGTATCATACGATAAGAGTTTCCGAATGTATCATACGATAAGTAGAATAACTTATACACTTTATGAGAAATAAATTAATTAATTCCAAAATACAATCCGGATAAGATTTCTGAAAAGTGCTCCTCCTACCCCGATCGTGGAAATCCCCCTAAACGTGCACACATTCAGCAAAACACAAGTGAGTATTTTAAATACTCAGTAAACAATCCTTCAGTGTTATTTCTATCCTGGGGTGCAGGGGAATCCTCGACCAATACGACATGCTCTGGAACACCTATCCTGTATTTGCCTCGATCCCTAAATGGCTCACAGTAGCCATCTACAAACAAGTATATTAAGTCTAATACACAATGCACAAAACATATAACTCAAACACCTCTTGAACAATCCATTTTTTTTAAGTCAGAACAGGGGAAACAACCAAGGGGAATGGCCTCCAGGCCGTTTCACCTAGCCATTTGGCCCTGCCAGACAACCTTTCCTTAAGGAACGGCCATGGGAACGGCCAAACTGGCCATTCCCAGGCCGTTCGCACCTATAAGATCTCAATCTAGCAGAATTCACACTTAACACATTTATCTCTTTCACCATTTGTTCATACACTCAATTCATACAAAATTCGCACATTTCGTAACATTCCATCACTCAATTAATCTACTTCAACATCGTCATAAATATAATGGTTAACCTATTACATGTAAACTACAATCCAAGCATCTTACAACATCCATTCATATAGTTCCACCATCCCTAACAAACATCACAAACATGCCAACTTTTATTTATTTACAACCATATATACACTTGTAAGCATACAATTCCTAAAACATATACTTAAAGCCTCATACGTTCATTCTCTCATACATTTATACTCAATCAATATACCATCCACATTTATTTCATAATTAAATGAATGAATGCAAAATCGTGCATATGGTTATGTAACACACACAATGCATTGCTCCGGAGCCTTAAACTTTGTAAGGGAGAGACTCCACTCGATCCCTTTGCACATTCAGCCATTACGCCCTTATACAATTGTTATAAACGACCATTATGCCTTCATAAGAATATCATATACGGCTATTATGCCCTCATAAAAATGTCACATATGGCCATTATGCCCTCATACAAATGTCTCATGCAAGTATGCTCATACGTTGGCACATGCCATGAATAAATGAAATGCAAAATCCAATTCCCAAGGCCTCCAGCCACGTAAATCCATAATGACCAGAAGCATGAATTATGGTGTATCTCAAACCTCAAGCCATATATCAACATTTCACACATCACATTACACATTCCAAACGTCATAATACATTCCAACCGAACAATACTCATACAATCAACTCGCAACCATCTCATCTCATTAGTAAGCATACATATTCGCATTTCAACGATTCTCAATATACCTCAAGGCAACTATATCACCTTTCCAAACATCAACATACCCAATTCATTTAGGCATACAACAACATATATCCATGTACCAATTTAAGCAATTAAGAATATACCTCTTTTAACTTAACATATCTGAAACCATAAGATCATACGAACAACACAAAGCATTCACATCACAATATCAACCATTCATACATTCAACATACTAAAAGAAGTGGCAAAGCACTTACCTCGAAATCCAGCTAAACTTACTTTCTTAACGATATTTCCAAGCAAATTCCAACTCTTGATTTTTCCTAATTTATTAACAAATAGAATTTACCATCAATCAAGATTCGCGCAATTAAATTCTTTTACTTTTTTAGGTGTTTCAATTTATTATTTCCTCTTATCTCACTTATCACTTTACGTATATAAACACACACGCGCACACACACACAAAATATATATATATATATGCGCCTACAATCAATTATAATTATACCTTTATAACACTTAACTCTCAATTTAACCCTCTTAGTTTATCTTTTGCCGAATTAGCTCATTAAGAAAATCGACGACATATAGATACCCCATCAAAATTCATTATCATTCCACACCTATTTTACATATACATTTATATACATAAATTGCAAACATCCTCTTACTTCTCATGTAAACTCTATATATAACCTAATATTTTACAAGAATAATCCATTAAGGTAATCTCCATAAACTTCTCTTAATTAAATCTCAAAAATCCATGTTTAACATTTTAATTTTCTAATCGTAAGACGACAACATAAATCCCTCTAAAATTTCCAATATATCCTTACATAAGTTTCTAATTCGAAACAATTACCATTCTTAAAACTTCCATTAATTTTCCAACACCAAAATCGCAGTTCATCCATTCATTATCAGCAAGATACAATTCCCAACAAGATTTTTAAATTTAAAATCCAAACACACAACTCCAATATTAACAAACCACGTTTTCTCTAAACACCCACCTACACGAATCGTAAATTCTATATCGGCAGCCCTTTTTCAATTCGTCTCGTTTTTCCTGCAACCCAACAAATCCAACACAATCATATAAGTTCCCAATCCTAATCACAACTGAAATTAGGGTTTTACATTTAAAAACCCATCTTATGTTTACCCTTAACCTTCCGTTTTGCTAAAAAGGAAATGAGGAACACGGCTGGAACTCCTTGGCCGGAGCTTGGCCGGCGATAGTGGCGGCCGGCGTGGCTGTGCGATGGCCAGAGAAGAGAAAGAGAGGCGTCGGGGGAGACGAAGAGGAATAGCGTGGAGAGAGGCGCGTGTGGGGGTCTTGCGTCGTTGAAGAGAAAAGAGGAGTTCGGCGGCGAAGGAGAAGGAGAAAAGAAAGGCGCCGGAGGAGAGATTGGCCGGCGAGGAGAAGAGAGATGGCGAGAAGAGAGATGGTGAAAAGAGAGATGGCGTGAGGGGAGGTGAAAGACCTGGAGAGAGAGGCGTCGGTGGGGTTGACCTCGAGGAAGAGGGAGAGATGAGCAGTTAAGAGGTTGGGGGTAGAGGTGGAAAACGGGCCTGAACCGCCGGTTCAACGGTTCACCAATTGGTGAACCGTAACGGGCCCGCCCAGGGACCGATTTTACCCGGTTCCGGGCCGGGCCGGTTTGGGCCCGTGAACCGACGGGTCCGGCCAGGCCGGTTCCGGTCCGGCCCGCCGGTTCCGGGCTGAGTTTTCCACCACTAGTTGGGGGTGTGAGAGGGAGAGATGGATGGGAGGGTGACGGCTGCGGCAAAACAATTGGGAATGGAGAAATAAGAGTGGGGAAAATTAGGGTTAGATGAGTATAGGTTCCTTTAAGGTTTCATAAGTGTTTGTGGTATTGTTTAAAATATCCTACTCAATTAATTTAATTACTCTAAGCCCAATTATCTCTTTTTCCTAATCTTAATATCGAAATTTCATTTAACGTAACTCGTATATTTAAATTTATTTAATATTTATTTTAATAATTTAAATTTACATATACTAAATTTAAATAATCAATATGCGACTGTGTTTTATTTAATTAATTTCATCTACAAAAAATCGTATATTAATTGATTTTATTTAAATTAAAATATCCTAAATTTAAATAACGGAAAATTTGATTTTCCATTTAATATTCCTCATTTAAATTTTAAATTTTAGAATTTTAGTGGCGTTACAGCTCTCCCCTCCTTATAGAAATTTCGTCCTCGAAATTTAGCTAAGCTCGCATTATTGTTAGCATCCTCCACTCATGACTCTTCCATAAGTTCCACGATAATAGATGTGTTAGTTAACTTTACTTTGACAATAACCTCGTGCTAGTGGTGCTCATGCATACCCTGGCCTTTCTCCTTTGCTTAACTTACACCTCCAAAGGACCTTCGAATTTGTCTATCTCATTTGAATATATCTCTCCTATTGAATCCATTGTCATCTTTTCTCCAAAAGTCTCTCATTTCAATTTTTATAATAATCTCTATACTCGAATCCGCAAATCTATCAGGTAATGTCATCCCAAGGTAGGTAAATAAAGCAAATGATTGTGCGCTAAAGAAGGAAAATGTAGAAAAATAAATCATATTTAGAGAAATGTCCTACCTTAGTCAGGGAAATGCGCAAGAAGCCCAAAGAATTGCTTCTTTAAACAAAATATAATCATGACATCACCTTCAAGAAAGAGGGCGAGCAATAGAAAACCTCAAATGATTTACACTCTAAGTTTTGAAATCTCAATTGTTCCGTTTCATTCAATTACATTTCTACCATTGTCTCCCAATAACTTGACCTCATTATTTCACAATAAGGCTCTTCGTATTCCAAATCATAAATATTGTGTATTCTCTCATATTTGTACTATTACTTTACTCATAATTTCAGTCGCTATCTTGCTTTCACTCTCCCAAAGTACTACTGATCATGTACCATCAGATTTCTCTCATCACAATTCCCAATAGAATCATCGACCTTCAATAATTTTCTACTTTTGTATCTTCTCCTCATGTTACACAAACTTTCTTATCTTTGCATTACGCTTCTCCCATCTCATAACAAGCATTTTGTCAATTAGCATTTAGCACCCAAGGCACATGTACCAATGCAAGTGCATAAGTGCTTGCGTTTTAAAACATAGGTAATTTATGAAATAAAAAGGCACCTCTATTAACTTATTATAACTCTTAATTTCCTTGTCTCAACATCTTATTTATAAATTGCAAAATATGGGTTGTGTTAAGACACGACCTTCGTGTTGGATAACACGTAAAACATGCATAATCAATACCGAGTCATATTATTTCTCAAAATTCATAATAAATTTAATGCAATTGCTCGACATTTTTCGTACCCAAAAATCACATCAAAACCATGCTATTAATCATGTTTTGTATATATTCATTGTCAATCAACACGTTTGTATGGTTTGGCACTATCACATAAATCACTCATCATTTTGTAATTTTTAATCACAAGGAAAAAGGCACAAATCACGTGCTATTAATTTCCAACCAATCACAAGTTCTATTTACAACAATCAACCATCATTCTTATGTTCAACATTTAATACTCCAAACACACCAATTCATAATATTTTGATTATAAACACTGCAAGCAATTTCTATTGCATGATTTCACACAAACAGTAAATAACCAATATGTTTTCAAGCCAATGATTAGAATTTCATTTGTGCATCAACCCAACAATTTTAGGCACATTCATGTATCGCATATATCTTTATTACTTTCTTAATTAATTCTACATTTAATTACATGTACACCAATAATTTAGTATTTGTTATCGTTGCTTTGGCACCCACTAACAATAGTTCATTCTCTTAAAAATTTACTTTAGCTTTTGAGTTATTTATTTTTAGAAGTCTATACCTCTCCAAGCATAACAACTCATGGCATTCAGACTTATTAAGACACCGCAAGAAATTTCCCACATTATATCACAATCCGCAAATATAACATCAGATCATATGACTCAAATCATAAAGTCATCTCAAACTTCATTTTTTTTCATGTGATTTATTTTCCTACTTCATCAATGATAACATTTCCATTATTCCTCACCCATACAAGCAAGTAACTAAATCAACCAACCAGTTTAGTTACATACATTCCTTATTAACAACATTGCATTAATCAATCATCGTTCCATATCAATCCATAACACAATCTCAATTCATTAAAACCTATTATCTTATACAAAAATGAAAATTAATCGCATTCACTTAGCCATACCACAGACAAGGGCATACTCCAAATCGACACAATTGAATGCAAATTAACACTTTTCATTCAACCAATTCAATACCAACCACACCATCATTTAAGTTCTCAATTACTATCATTTGGAGTCATAAAACACGATTCATATACTCACCTCTTAAACACATACATTTGCAATCAAGACAACCATTTCATCATCAATTCATCATACCTTAAAGCAACCAATTGCGAGGAATCCACGAGGTCAGAGCGGGACAATTTTCTCGAACCATATTTGATTTTCAAACCAAAACATTGTTTTAAAAGTCAAAAACATGCATATGACCCTAAAATAATGTACCTATCCCTAGGAAATCTAATTCCCTCTCTGATACCACTAAATGTGACACTCAAATTTTTAAAGTTCATTTTCGAGTAAACAATAATTTTGGCAATAATTTTTTTTCCAATAAATAATATACATTCACCTATGACTTTTCGAATGTATCATACGATAAGACTTTCCGAATGTATCATATGATAAGTAGAATAACTTATACACTTTATGAGAAATAAAATTCTTAATTAATTCCAAAATACAATTCGAATAAGATTTGTGAAAAGTGCTCCTCTAACCTCGATCGTGGAAATCCCCCTAAACCTGCACACATTCAACAAAACATAGGTGAGTATTTTAAATACTCAGTAAGCGATCCCTCAGTGTTATTTCTATGCTGGGATGCAGGGGAATCCTCGACCAATACGGCATGCTCTGGAACACCTATGCCGTATTTGCCTCGATCCCCAAATGGCTAAGCATAGCCATGTTCAAACAAGTATATTAAGTCTAATACACAATACACAAAACATATAACTCAAACACCTCTTGATTAATCCATTTTTTTAAGTCAGTTCAGGGGAAACGGCCAAGGGGAACGACCTCCAGGCTGTTTCACCTAGCCGTTTGGCCCTGCCAGATAACCTTTCCTTAGGGAACGGCCATGGGAACGGCCAAACTGGCCTTTCCCAGGCTGTTTGCACCTGTAGGATCTCAATCCAGCAGAATTCACACTTAACACATTTCTCTCTTTCATCATTTGTTCATACACTCAATTCATACAAAATCCGCACATTTCGTGGCATTCCATCACTCAATTAATCAACTTCAACATCATCATAAATATAACGGTTAACCTATTACATGTAAACAACAATCCGAGCATCTTACAACATCCATTCACATAGTTCCACCATTGATTAGTTGCATTTTTATGCATAGTTTTAGGTCATATTAGGCATAGATTTGCACGTTTAAATGTTGATTTTGTATGTTTTTATGTTGGATTTGTGTTTTTGAATGTTTTAGGTGAAGGAGCAAAAGATGATGGATTTTGGGACAGTTTTGGAGTTGACGACAGATTACGACATGTCCATGTCGTAATTCACTGTGCAGAGATTTTGCATTGCGCCACATGCCAGACGTCCGCACCTTAAAGATAGAGTTATTGGGCAGATAGAACACGTGATTAATGGCTGGAGGGGAAGATGTTACGTAATTTTTTAGCATATTTTTGAGAAAGGCCAAAATTGGTATTATGTTTTCAAGGAACCATATAAAAACACTTTTTAGGAGAATTAGGTTTCTTCTTCTTCTGCCTTTAGACAGTTTCTTAGCATAATTCAGCAGATTTGATGTGCAGTTCTACACCATGTTTTGTTATTCCATGTTTATGGGTAACTAAACCCCTATTCTAGTTTAGGTAAATTGACATTCAATCTGAAACAGTGTGAGACTATTGTTCTTTATTTCTAATGAATGATTGTAGTATTTATTCAATTTCTTTCCGTAGTTCTCTTCTTATTATCTCGATTGATTGATTGATATGGCCAGTTAATTAATTAATTGAAGTAATATATTGCTAGTTAGGAGTAATTGATCTGTTCTCGTTATTTCTCGCATTGGTAGCAACTGACTTGAATGTTTGTTGTTGGACAACCTTCAATGTTAGGAAATTAAATAATCCAGTTTAAATAATTCACGGTGTTTTCTGTATTATTGGCTACGACAAAGGTCTTTCTAATTCTTAATGCTACCATAGATTAAATCCTGCAGGACGTTATGGGGATTGTTTAGTGGTTAGAGAAATAGTTTCCAGGGAGTCCTGGAACTATCAACGAACTCAGGAAAGATTGGTCATTTGAGTGCGTCACCGATGACTATAACTTTGTCTATTCCAATATTCAATT
>CANYCX010539949.1:0-14114 GCA_948193385.1 Breynia disticha f. nivosa
ACTAACCATCATCCCTTTTCCCTACACATTTCCTCTCCCCACCAAAACGTCAAAACAAATGCGTAAACATTACCTTGGTGTTACATCAGTCTGCAAATGCCAACTTAGCACACAATTGAGGCTGCAAAAGGGGTCACCAAAACGGCTGTATTCCCTGCTACTGGCGTCAGACTCGCTGCTTGCTCCAGCTGCTGCCATACTTCTCTCCGCTTCTCGGCTAGCAAACTTAGTTTTTGTTCTTCATCTTTGTATTGACTAAGACAAGCAATGAATAGTGCTTCATCCATTTCTGAGAACATCTTACGGACATTTAGAGTTAAGTTGAGCACTGACTGATTCCAATGGTTGCGTGCATTCCTCTCTAGCGCTGGAAATACAATGGGCAGAATCACATGCCGATTATACGCAATCAGGTTTACAATTTGGTCATTGTTCCAAAAGAAAAGAGCTCTTTCAGCCACCTGACACAAAACCAAGTGATAAAGATGATTAGTAATCATTTCTGTAGATATTCCACTAAACTAGGAGAGGAGAAACAAGGAGCATATTTCTTTAAAAAACAAAGAAACTCCACAGAAAAGAAACATAGAACCGCAATCACAGAAGCAAAAGTCAAAACTGAAAATCAAGACCAACGAAAGCTGTCAGGTGTTACAATGATAAATTTGAGCTGCTTGCTTGCACCAAATACATTATAAAGCCAAACCAATCCAAGCCAACTTCACCAAAATAACATCTTCACAATATAGCCAGGACATCTCCAACTTTAAATCTGATTTTCTTGAGCAAATTCCCCAGCAATCACATTCAGTAAAGGAAATACTAAAACAGGGAGACTTGATCTCTCAATACAGAATTTTATCTATGGAAGAGCAATTCCCGGAAAATACAAAAGCAAAAGCCTAAACTGGTCTCTACTAAAAAAGACATATCGTATGACGGATGCTCACACTAACAGCAAACGATATCAACCACAAGTGCCACAATATCTATAAACTTTCAATTATTTATCTACCCTTGTTTATTAGCCTATATTCTTCATCTCCGAATTTGGAATATTTCATATTCTACAGACAAGGCATTCCTTATATTCTTCCTAAATGGATCCAACTCCAAATGCAATATGCCAATATATATATGAATCCCCTAGTGATAATGCCAAGAAAAGAATGCAAATTTAAAGGCCATGAAACCAAATCATACAAACTGATTTCCACAGAAAGATTTGACAAGGGGAAAAACTGTGCATTCCAGTTTCTTATGGTGCATAAAAATTTTTTATTTTTCAAATGTTGCCATTGGTGAGAACCAACCTATAGGATTCAAAGTTAATCAAGAGATACAGAGGTCTATCGTCTCATGCAAGAAACCATTACATCATCAAGCACAGAAGTGAGGCGAGAACATTCAAAACAAGCATAACATCAGTATACAACTAACTGCAACTGACCTAAACTACAAGAAAATGAACAAATACCTGGAAGTGGTAATTGGTAATGCAGCATCCAATTCGCCAGAACAAAGGAATCATAACCTTTTGAAATTCCACCATGTTAATCCCATCCAAAATCTCTTCCAACTCCCCTAAGAACATCACCTCCTTCTGGCTATTAGTTATTGGCCAGTACTTTAATATTCCCTTTATCACTACACTAGCTAACTTGGGCTCCTTGTCAATAAATTGCATAACACAATACGATAACTGTTGAAAGCAAATCCCCACGGACTTAGGCTTATGCAGTGGTATTAAAACTCTCCACAAGAATATCTTATGCTCCTCCTTCAATGGCAAAGCAAATCCACTAATAATGCTCCCGAATATCTCCAACAACTCGGCAATTCCGTTATGCTTCTCGGTTTCGAACACGAACCTGTAGAAAATATTGCTTATAGCCTTCCGAATAAAAGGCCTGTGCACCATAAACTTTCCATAAACCCTATGCAATATGGTCTTCAAACACTCCCTCTCTCGTGGGTCCTCCGAATCGAACAAATCAAGCAATCTCAATATAAAGGAATGGTCTATATACTTCTTGGCCACTTTAGAATCCAAGGAAGTTGAAGTGATAAATTTAAGCAACAATTGATATACAATTTGCAAATGTGGCCAAGCAGGATCAAACATAGGCTCATCACTATCATCATTTTCCCCGGCATTGCTCATTTTAGACCGATAATTCGGCGGCAAGACCCTAAACAAGTTAACAGCACACATTCGACAAGTAGCTAAAATAGCAGGTTCACTAAATCTAACAGACCCAGATGCAACAAAATCTAACAGCTCAAGCAAAGTCTGTTTCTTTACGTCTTTTTCAAGCATATTCTTAGTTGAATCAGTGAAATCAAAGGTAACGCAACACAAACTCACTTTACTGACAAACAAGTTCATTTTTTCCGAATTTGGCACATCTTTAAAAGGCACTAGTGGCTCAATCCCAGCAACCACGCTCGCTGGAAAAACAGCTGAAGAGGTTCTTTTTGGCCCTGCCGACTTTGCAGAACCAGGGTTTGAGCCAATGAGTCGCTGACTCGGAAGTGACTCGGACCGAGTCAGCTCGGGCGAGTCAGGCTTTGAAGAGGAAGAAGATGAGTTTTTTCTCGGCAACTTACCGAAGAATTGCTTCAACATTTTGTGGAAAATTAACCCAAAAAGGGAAACAATAAAGGGTCACGCTTGGAAAAATGTCATGCTTATTTTGAAGTCCAGAGACTAGATCTTGAAAGTATAGGAGTCATAAAAATTCCCTTTATTTTAAGGGTTAAATAGATTTGAAAATGTGAGAGGTTTTCAAGATTCAAACTTTAAGATCTGGAGAGAGAGAGAGAGAGAGAGAGAGTTTGGTGGTGTTGTGTGTGAATTATAGAGAGAGTTGGTGTGGTGATGTTATGGTTAATCTCGGATGAAAATGAAATGAGGAACCGTTTGAAATTGTTGTTGAAAACTGTTGTTACTGTTAAAAAAAGTATTATTTTTAAAATTACTATTAGAAAAATCACATAACTGTTTGATAATGTATTATGCAAAAAATTACTGTAACTACAAAAATATTTAAAAATTATGATAAAAAATATTCTTTTGAATTATTTGAATGTTAAAAATACAAATTAAAAAGAAAATATTGAAATTAATTTTTTTAATTTTTAAATAATATTTTTTTAAAAAAATAATCATTAATATTTTAAATTAAATTTTTTATTATAAAATTATATATTAAAATATATTAGATTTTATAAAAGTTAAATTAGAATTAAAAAAATTATTTTGTTAAAAAAATAAAAAATTATGTTTAAAAGCAGAAAACTGCTTTTTGAGAAAGCATCAAATGATAGCTTTTCTAAAAAGCAGCTTTGCAGCCAAAAAGACTTTTAATAAAAGCAATTATTCAACGTTAGCAAATGCCTAAAACTACTTTTGATATCCAAAAGCTGTTGTAGCTTTTTCAAACAGCAATACCAAACGCACTCTTAGCAATATTATAAAAATCGAATAGTATTAGCCGATTTAAGTGATGAATCGGTGAGTCAGTGAATTGGTCTCTAGTTCGGTTCTAGTTTATCATTCAATCTGCAAGTAAACATGTATTAAACCGGTAAAAATAAATGAATCAGGCGGTTTAACGGGTGAACCGAACCATTTTTAAGTTTAAGAAAATAAATAATTTAAAAATTAAATAATTTTGTATAATTATATATTTATTTATTTATTTATATTATTTTTAAATTACTGGTTCGATCAGTTAATCACCGTTTCGATCAATAAACCAATCACCAAATCTTTTTTTCCGATTAAATGACCGATCCAGTTATAATAACACTGATTTTAATAACTATCTCCATCCCTTTTTACAAGAAAAAAGTAACTTGAGCTTTCTACATATTATCTCTAAAAAATCTAATTCTTTTAAAATTACATAGCACACTGATTTTCAGGAATGTTATTTTAGATATGTCCCTCTCAGATATCGAAAATGTTATTCATTCCACTCATTCTGTTATGAAAATAAATTATTAATTATTTAACTATTATTATATTTTATTAAAAGCTATAAAAACAAGATTTATAATTTTAACAATAAAATAAAATAATTTTTTTTCTACAACTATTTTAACTACAAAATATTTACCATGCGTAAATACACACACATATATCGGGTGCAAGATCGTCTCGTGAGTTGACTTTTTTTGTAAGTCTTATTGAATACTATAAATTCACCCTCAAACCAGATTTTTTTAGATTTGAACTCCCCTTGTGCCTATTTTTCCTCGCATTAATTTAGATATATACACACAGTATAGGTTCATTAGATACGATACTGTTTCGTCTTCAAGCTAATATTTATGTCGGAGTACTCTATCCGAACCCCAATCAAACATAAAAAAACCCGCAGATCTTGTCAAATTAGTATCTCACATTTGTTCGACGTATTTTGTCGTTCTTATTCACAAATCACGACACTTCAATAATATGAACGACACTTTTTCTGTCCTTGTCTTCTAAATCTTACCAAATGTCTTTTTAGGTGGCAATTTGACCATTAACTTGCCTTTTTCTTCCTTTCTTTTTTTTTTTAAAAAAATTCTCTTTTTTTTAAGTTTAATTCCACTCTTTTCTGTTGCAGGAAACATATCCACAATCATTTAATACATTGTCACGATGCTAAACCTTACAATACTTAGTGAAGTATGATGAAAAAAAAATTAAAAAAAATTATTAAACACAAAAATTTAATTTTTTTTATCTAAATATATCTTCAATGTATAGTGATTGACCTCAAAAAAATATCTAAATTGTATAAAAAATCTTAAAAATAATATTTAATTAAATAAATAGAATATGTTAAGTTTGGAATTGAGTTGTAATTATAAAATCTCCATTTATGATTTGAGTAATTAAGAATATAAAAAAAATTGCGCAATTAAGAATATTAGTTATCATTAAGGCATTTTGTAGGAAAATATTTTTGTTTATTAGATAATTGATTAAATAGGGAAGAATTTCAGTTAAGTAGTTGTTTTAATAATATTAGCAATTTTACCAACACGATACGAGTAAAGATAATAAATTATTAAAAAATAATTTTTATAAATTAAAATTATAAATATAGACAATATTACAGATGAAAGTTGACACCGTCAAACTTTTCTTTGGTATAATAATTCTTTTTCACAAAAGTAAATTGTTGTTTATTCCATGCTTTATATATAAAATAGAAATGAGGCAATAGTCATGACCTTAGTATTCTAATCGACACGAACTTAATATATTTTTCGTTTATTTGGAGGAATTTATTTTTTACAAAAAATTTTCTTAATTTTTTAACATTTGTTATCACCAGAAAATAAATCAATAAAATTATAACTTAAAAATTAACGAAAAATAATAATTATTTTTAATATATATTTAAAGCAAATATTTTTTATATAAAATATAAAATTATATATTTTTTATATTTTTAAATATTTGAGTATAAAATATTAAAAAATATGATGCTGAAAATAAGATTAAGAAATGAAAAATATTTTCAGAAAAAAATTATTTTTCAGTAAACAAACGGAGCATAAGTGTTCAGTCTTAGTATGTTTAATTCTAGAGTTAGAGTTTGAGCTAAATTTTTTATTAAGCTCAATTTTTGTCTACGTTCGACTTGTTTAATGTTCACAAACAAATATGCATATTAACAATTTTTTTGAGTTTTACTATACTAAAATTAAAATAAAAAGATATAAAAATCAAATATACGATTGAGTTTGTTCACGAGTATACTATCGAACAACTCAGATAGTTCAAACCAGCACCACATTGTTTAATTCGATTCGTTAATTACTTATGCTGCACATTTTATACAAATAAGTTCAGTTGCAAACAAACCGAATACAAACAAATTTTTATCGAACTCGAACTTGAGCTGAGCTCCACGTGGCCTCATAATGAGCCAACGAGGGTTTTGTTTCATGCAAGAATCGATGTGATTGTAAATCGTGGCTGTGATATTAGAACATAACAGACATGGGACCCTTCTTTTGTTAATTTCAACGATTATTTCTATGCAACATTACGTTTGATGTTGCCATTATTGTTAATTTTCACGATCAAACCATCTTTTCATTCCCGGAATGTTCCCCACGTTAAACTTCTTGAAATTAAACTGTTACAAATAATTCACAAAATGTACAATTTCACGTGATTATTCATAAAAAAAAATAAAATAATAGAGATAAGATTTTATAATAAAGTTTTTTACCATTAATATTTTGTAAAATATTAAATGTTTTTCTTTCATAAATGACTTGGTATGATATTTGAATTAATTCTGTCACATCTATGTTTGCTTGCCATGTTAGCATCCGATAGATTTGCTAATATGGCCATTAAATTTTAGGGTGAAATATTTTATCATTTTTTTATCTGGCCCGGTATCCCGATTCACTGGGTCGAATCTAATCCGGTTCGGGAAGGAATTTTGGGTGGTTAGGTTTCATTCTCCTCTCAAACGGCGTTGTGGGAATCAAATCGCAGTCTACCCTACCAAGTTCAGGTCCAATCATCACTGTATTTTATCATTTACGTGTGATAAATCGTTTCCATCTTTGTATTTTTCAAATAATTGTAATAAAAAGATTGAATTTTTAAAGGGTCACGAAAAGAAAAATCAAAACTTTCGAAAGAATAGACTCACATAAAAGATACATTACAAAGACATAAAGTTGAGGTTCGACAAAACAAAAAAGTCATAGAATTCCTTATCTGTAGAATAAAAGTACGTTTATTAATCATTTATGTTGTTGTAATAATTACAAACTAGGAAGAAAAGAGTAGGAGTAGTGGCTACAAAATTTATCAATCTCATCAAGACGAAACTGAATCGAAATCGAACCGACTCGGACCAGTTAGATCCAATTTTAACTCTAATTCGATTAATCATTAAACTATAAACCGGCGATTCTAAATAAAAACCATCAGTTCCAAACCGATTTTCACGGAGTAATAAAAGTTGCATATTTTCTTGTGTCCTTTGTGGCAAGTTGGGTGTTGCGGCTGAGTGCGGTGTGGGAAAGACTCGTACATATTGATTGCAACTTTTTGCCTCCAAACACATCACATCACTTCACTTTGTTTCTTCCAATATTATTGTGTAAAAATCTTCTCCCATTTTTTTTGGACGGTGCTATCATAAGTCTCTTAATTTCTATTAATTAAACAAAAAACATAATAATTCCCAAAAAGTTGGAAATTGATAAACTAGCATATTTGAGAAAATCTAATTAGTTTTTATCAATGCATAAGAAATTGAGACATATTTTTCATTTCATTTTTAAACATACAATATGAAATATTTAACTAGTTAGCACTATAAAATTTTACAAATTTAACGACGATAAAAAAGTATGACATAATGTAGTTGAATTTTTGTGCATTGCTAACAAAAATTATTGAGCAGTAGTTGTAGTAACATCATGGTTGATAAATGACATTAACATACAACTTGTCCAATACTCATACATCATGCCTGATAAGGGGATACTAACTACTAGTCGAATGTTCTTTTATGTCACAACGGATTCAAGGTGAATACGAGAATTAATTTTTTTAAACGAGTTTGAATTCGAATAGAACAATTTTTGTCAGTATCTGATCCGGTTACATTTTTAATGACATATTGATGACAAAGTATTATATTGTAAATTTTATTTTGAGGATTTCCTTTTTTTCTATTTGCCTACCCGATTCCCGATCATTACCATCTTATAACTAACGAGCCATGAAATAAAACTAACGTAGGGTTTCAGATTCGGTCAAAGAAAGAATCAGTTACTTTCTGAGTCAGAGATTTGAACATCCCATCCCTGTTATGCTGATGAACTAATAATGAGTTGTACTCTACTCATATTTTTTTGTATAAACTACGAAGCATCTTGACCACTTCAAACTAATTCTCGTTCGACCGGTCAGGAACACAAGGAAAGAGTTTTAATATAGTTACGTACTCAAGACTCGAAATAGAGATCTCTGGTTGAGTTAGAATAACCTTACTCCAGTTGATCTACGCAATAATACTTGCTCATATATGAACAAAGACAGACGAAGATTACGTACGGTATGTGGATTACAGTCAACAAAGGAGTACAGAAAAGTTACTGGCAATGTGGCATTAAGAGGAAGTTTACGTTCTCATGAGTAAAAATGATAGCAGTTAGCTTAACTTAAAAAGAAGACCTCATTTTTCAACGTATATCCTTCTTGTGATTGCATGGACGGCGCTTCCATGTGGTTTTTGTGTTATGCTATTGTCTTCTCCGTCGGTGTGTGGGACTTTTAGTGGCGTTTCTTTGTAATAATGGTCGGTGCAATGGATACTTATGGTATTTCATGCCCTGCAGGAAACCATGTTCTTCTTGTATGCAGAAAGTACATGTCAAATGCATGGTAAAAGGAACGAATCTACCACTTCTCTAAATCTCGTATTAAATGCATGAAAACTTTGTTTTTTGTTTTGAATTTAATATCATGAATGATGAGAGATTGAATTGATAGCTCAACTAGTTGAATGAGATTATGTAATTGTCTCAAAACGAAGGTTCGAATCTCACTGCCTTCAACTGATAGGAGTAAAATTTTCTCTGCTATCTTGGTGGTCACAATGCTCATGGGTTAATACTATTGGTAGGCCAAACCAGCCTATGAATCGGTCTTCTTGCTAGCTCATCCGTCATTGGTTTGGATCTCCTCCATACATTGGTTTCCCGTCCAGTTTCTTGGAGTGAGATAACCCTTTGAACCATTTTTTGTAAAAAAAAAAGGAGAGAAAGAGATACAACTGGTAATTACGTACAGCTCGAAAACGAAAAAGAAACGAGGTTAAAGGCAATTACAATATTGTTGGATTGAATATTCTGTGTTAATGTTGACGATGACGATGATTCTGTGGTTGAAACTTGAACCACCATTTTTACACTTTCTCTATTAGGACTCGATCTCGGGCCAATGGCTAGTGGAAACAAGTTGTGCTCACGAACCCATCAACTAAATGCAAGTATGTCTTTAAGTCATGACATTTAGCGACGTCTACGCTGTCAAAAATTGACGACTCTTTCTTACACAATCTTAGTTCCCTTCCCACATCAGCATATACACCTTGCGTGTCCTCCATGCACTTTAGGATCCACGTTGGCAGCCCTCCTGGAATGCTTATGTGTTGTTTCTTTTCGGCTGCCACGCCGTCGTCAACGATGAATCCCGGTACTTTTGTAATTACGTCGTCGGTGTTTACTATTCGCAACACTTTTGTCCCTTGATTTTCTAACTGCTGCCTAAAGCTTAAATTCCCCACGCGGGGCCCACCAAATGACATAACTGTCACTAACGGGCAGTCTTTGAAACTTTTTGCGACATCGTACGCCGCAAGCGTCGCTAAAGCTGCTCCAAGGCTGTGTCCTGTTATGGTCAAACTCAATGGTTCGTCGCAATAAGTTCCAAGAATTCTTTGAATTTCTTCCCTGAGCATTTCTTGCAAACTTGGGCACACTTCACTTCCTGAAGTGTAAAGACTTATAAAACCACTCTCCGCCATAGGATCATCATCATCATCCGAGTCAGCAAAAGGTAAAGGTGCCAACATGACACGCATATTCTCTAACCACTCAAAACACGTGGCCGTCCCACGAAATGAGACCACTACATCTCTCCTGCCTAACCTAGAAATTACATCCTTATCCTGACACACCGCCGCGTAACCAATCCAACTTGATTGCATGCTCATCCAAGTAGGAACTTTTTCCATCCAATGCGGCAATTGAATTCCTGACGTGGCACGCAAATGCTTAGTCAGCCGGTACCCAGTATCCGGCAAACCGCAGCGTGCCAGCAATGTATTCTTTGGGAATCGACACGTACCATAAGCAGGACTAGAAGGATCAAAGTCAAAAGACTTATAAGTGGCTTCAACAAAATTACCATACCTTAAAATCTCTTGTCTTAAATTATCATCAAGTGGGTCCAATAAACCTTCCCAATTACAAATGCCTTGATACTCCATCCACCGGTCGGAAAGTTTCTCCTGCCGGGAATTGTTAACGTCAGCTGATTCAGGTCTAACAATAGGGTCAAGTAACTGGTCCCACTTGCTTCTATCAGTATATTTTCTGGCGAACTTAACGGGTTGACTGAAAGAAGATTGACATTTAGTTAAAGTTGAAAAACTGGTTGTTTTTCGTAATGTTGGTTTCGTGGGCGTGCATAGCCGTACAGATGGTAATGAGAGCTTCATTTTTTTAATGGCTGAGCTCTGTAATGCACCTGTACAGCTGCACTAAGAAGCGTGGGGAGAGTGAAGAAGTGGAATGAGTAGAGTAATGGAAGGATCTTTGATGGTTTCGAAATGGGATTTTTGGGGTTTATATAGAGAGAAAAGTTGGAGAAACGAAGAAATAGGGTGACAGTAGGGAAGATGACGAGAGAGAGAGATGGAGTTCTTCAGAAGAAATAATTGCAAAACATTATAAAATTGCATGAAATTTATGACAAGATTAAAGTTTCTTTTTCTAGTTCTTTTTCAATCTTTTCAAATGAAAAGGATCATAACAGAATTGAGTCGAGTTTTATAAGTAGCAATAAAATTTTGTTATCATAGTAACAGTACGTTTAAATTCTGTAATATTTATGTTTTATTATTACATGATTATTAATTTTTATAATTTTTTATTATTATATAGCTAATTTCATATTATATAAAAATAAGTCTGTAATCATATGACAATAAAATTCGTCATCCAAAAATTTAATCTTTTTTAATTTCTCTTTAACTTTTTAGATGATGTGACAATTTGTATTCTTTACAATTCATAAGGTTTTGAACCAAAGCTTCCCTTAATGTACAATCTTTATATATTTTTTAATTTATAACATCTACTAATTCTTTAATCAATCATTCTCAGTTTAAAAAAAACAAATGCTAGGATGAACACACTTCCTCCAAAGTTTATAAAAAACAAAAAAAAATATGTGGTAAGTTTTGTTTGTGTTCCAATAATATATAATAGTTATGAACATGGATAGAATCAAATTTATTAAAAGATATGACTTTCCTATTTCGGTTGAAGTTATGTAGACCAAATTAATTTTTGTTCATCCAATAATCAACTTGACAAGTCTAAGAAAACTAAAACGAATCTTACATGTGTGTTTGTAGAAATAAAAAAGGTAATGTTTTGATTGGAGACTTGGTTTTAATGGTTGATTGGTGGCCACAAGAGAGGTTTATTTTGTTTCTTTTTTTGGTTTAACACAAGAAAGATATACGTCAATAAGAAAAACTGCAGTATGACCCAAAAGGTGAGATCAGAACAGAGACGAAAATAAAAAAGAGCGAAAAGATACATTCCCTTTGTCTAGAGATGATAACAGGGATGGAGATCTTCCGGGATTTCTTTTTCCATCCCTGTTCCCAAATCCCCTACCCCATCCTATCTCTGCCTTGTCCTAGCCGAGATAATATTTTAGATACCATCTCTGCCCTTGTTGGGTATCAGAATTCTCGTGGAGATCCCCGCACATGCTTTCAAACTTCAAATTATTGTTGAAAATATAATACCTATTAAAAATAATAATTTATATATATAGATAACGGGTATTCCCGGTGGAAATGGGGATTCCTCGAAGGGAACCCAATGGGAACAAGATCAGGGATTTTTTGCGGAGATGGAGAAGATATCGTCCTCGTCTCTGTCCCTGAATTTTTTTATCAGAGAATCTTCATCCCCATCCCCGCACCCGGAGATTATCCGGTCAAAACAGAGACAGGAAACAGATTCCCCGCCGAGACCTTGAAAAGGTTAGGGATGGGGAGAGTACCGTCCTGCCTCGTCCCTAATTTTTTCAATGGGTGAATTCCTGTCACCGAACGCAGTCAAACTGAGTATTTTTCGGTCAAAATGAAAATGGCGATTGAGTTTTTTGTGGGTATTGAGTCCAATTGCCATTCCTATTTGTACATATTCTTATAGATCCGTTCTTTTTAACGCGTAACTTACAAAAAAAATTTTGGATTCGTTAACGAATATTGCATCTAATGGTGGACATTAATTAAGCTTCAAAGTTTTGACTCAGCCGAAATGGGAGTAAGCTCTTGGTTCCATATATATGAGGTTGTGAAGAACTACTGCCACTACTTTCCGACTTTATCATACCTAACTTTTGAAACGTGGGAACGAACCAACGGTTTTCTAGTCTATCTTAGGTCAAGCTCCACCGGCTCGCTTAGCCGGTGCAACAAGTTCACATTTGGAATCTCTTTTCGTTTCTTAATACAAGACTAATCAGGAATGCATATCTTTTCACATTCTTTTATCGAATGTCTTATCACATTTTGTTCGCATTATCGGAATGTAGAAGTATTATAGATGAATATGGTTATATTGAGCTTTATTTCATCGTAAATGTCTTGTAAAATAGAACGCACAAAGTAGGTAAGTAAAATGGAAACTGGAGTTGAAAATAAACATAGATTTAGAGGCATAAAATTATTCGAAGTTACTGATTCTGGTTCGAAATCAGCAGTTTACGATTTCATGGCTTATGTAAATTGAAACTGGATCATGAACTGACTGGTTCCAGTTCTAAAACTAGTGAGTCGAAATCAACGGTTTTGGTTCTTGTTCAATTTTTCAACCAAAAAGTAAACTAAATTGGCAGTTTAAAATTCAAATCACCGGTTCATAATTCATTGTTCCTAAGAACTGGAATCAGGCTGTAAATTAACCAGTATTATTTGTTAATACGCTCAAAATTTATTAATAACCTCAAAATTTGGAATACTTTTTACCAAAGTAAAAATATCGATAAATTAATCCTTTAAAACAAGGACGAATCTAAGTGGACTAGTCGAGCTCATGTTCCACTAAAATTTGTTAATTTTGTCCATACAATGGTATTATAATAAAATATTATTTTTATTTAATAAAAAATATTTTTATAGTATATTTTATTTACAATGATAAATTCAACTTGTTTTTGACAAAAAGAATTTTAAAACAAAAATATATAATTGATTAAGTTTGTGGATTAATTCAAATACAAGTTGTTGTCTATTTGTTGCAATATACAGAAAATCAGAAACTATAGTATGATCGTACATAAAGTTACAACAGATTGCTATAATATCGTGCCCTAAAAAAAATTCAACTTTATCACTAAATTAAAAGCTCCTACGTCTTATAGGAGCAATCAAAATGGATTTTCTACTTAATTTATTAGATTAAGCAAGTTCATTATCTTAAAAAAAAAAGTGTAATACAATTGAGAAATAAGTGGACCAGAAATGAAAATCAAAAAGCAAAAATGGAACAAAGAAGAAATATGCAAAAATGGCATGTGTATTAATATTTTCTAGGGTTAGTAATCGACAAGTAATGTAGCATTACATGTGGGCACGATACTTGTTGGGGCAAAATAAGGTGACAAAAGCAATTTCGTTGTAAAATTTGGGTTTGTTATTTAACGTAAAACAACCTCAAAAATAACATGACAAAATCCCACATTGATCTTATGTTTCAAATTCACAAATATGGAATTATTGTAAGACTCATGTTCTTCATTGGAAATCTTTCTCAAATTTTCTATCTTCATGCTTTATTTTCCACTCGTATTAAAGTTTCCTAAGGAGGAAATAAAATGTGTTTTAGAATAATCATATTGGTTTAGGTTTTTGGAGTGGTGTATGTGCTTTTCACAAGTTGATATAATCCATTTGTAGAGTTTGGAACTATTTAAGAACATGTGAGGTTTCTTGTTGAGATGAAATGGGCATCACACTTTCCTAGTAAATTGGTTTTTTTTCCCTTTTGGAGGGGTTTCTTTGGTTGCGTACGTAGTTGAAGAGTTTGACAATTTTTATCCGATAACATAATTAATGAGTACATGATTAGATACGATATGAATGATATGTTTATTTCATAAACAATGTTATTTGATAGACAAAAATGTAACATTCCGGAAATTTTTCGTCTAAAAATAACGATAATAAAGGATTGAATAATTAATAATTGATAGTTAAATGTAAATAAAAAGGGTTGATATAAGGTTGATATAAAGATAAGTTGGAAAAATAAAAATAAATAAA